>SZWC01022874.1:1606-11775 GCA_023375785.1 Penium margaritaceum
TCTCTCTCTCTCTCTCTCTCTCTCTCTCTCTCACACACACACACACACACACACACACACACATTCTTTTTGGGTTATTCTAGTACGTACAATTACCCTATGTATAATGTGATTTCATACAACTTCCATGTATTATACACACGTGAACATAAGCCTTTACACACACACCCTTTTTTTTCATTTTTACAGTACTTTCGCCGTACTACGTAACCCTGTGCACGCCTTGCGTGCGACATTGAACCCTTGTTCTTGGATTGAATATTGTTTCCGATCTGTGCGTCGCTCTTTGGACTTCGAGCCGTGCCAGGCATCTGACAGAAATGGCCATTTGTCCGCATCCAAACACAGGTTTTTCGCAAAAGAAGGAATTGGACAGAAGGGAATCGGACAAGCAAAGTGAGTCAGCTAGACAATCGAAAGCACGCTTTGTGCAACAAATTGGACAGGAAGCTTGGCCAAACTTCTTGTCCAGTCAAGTATCCTGTTTCTCTAGACTAGCCAAACAACTGATCTCGGATACAAAATGTTAGAAGAAAAACAATTTGCGGTAAATGAATGCAAACTAAATACACCACAAGAAAATCATTGAATCATAGTTATTTCCTAAATATTGATTTTATTACATGATAAATTCATTTTGAGATCCCACCTTTCCCTTTTCACATGAATGCATTCATAATTACCTAACATTGCACGAGAACGTATTAATGAATGTGCATTTTTCCGCAGGAAGAACATTAATGAGTTTAAGCTTGAAAACCTAACGCTGCACCTTGGGGCAGTAGCGTTGTTGATGCAACGTGTAGAGACCCGCGCTTGTTACTTGTGCTGCCCCCTTAGTCCGCTGCACCAGAGTCTGCATCTGAGAGCTCTGGTGTTCTAGCTCAGAAATGCACGCGCCAAAGATGGCGCCAGACAACAGCTGAAAACTGGAAGTGACTGCTTAGGAAGTGAGAATGAGCAACAATGGGAGATCCCTCCAAGTTCTAGCCCCCCCCCCTCCCAGCTATGTAGAGCTTGTTTCTCAGTTTCTCAGCCAATCAGAAAAATGACCTATTTAGTAACGGGTCGAGTCTCCAGCTCCTGCTCCGAAGTCGTCGTCGGAGTTCGCAGAATGGCGTTCTCAGTCCGCGTCAGGGGTTTACCCCCCTTTGCAAGACTGAGACGCAATCCTCATCAACGACCTAGAGCAGGGAGACTCGAATATTTCGAGTCTCCGGAGGCCCATTTCCGTTTTCAACCTTACCCCTGGTTTTGGGACCCAAACCGGGGGTTCTTGCCTCGAACTCGTGTGTTCGCACGAGTTGTTTTGTTATTTTTATGTCGAAGGTCGTCGCAAACGAACTTCGATTTATGTTTTGACATTCTTGCGCAAAATCATTGTGTGCGAGGCACGCTGACGATTTCGCACCAGTTCTCTCGCCTCTCGTGCCTTGTCCCCCTCCCTCGTCCTTGCTCGCTCGCTTGCGAGGAGGGCGAGCGGGGGCGAGGACACGAGGCCACGAGGCCTCGCCCTCGAGGCCCTCGTGGGCCCTCAGCCGCAGACCAGGCTGAGGCCGCGATCTGTGGCTGGCGGCTAGCCAGTCGTTTGGCTGGCCGCCGGCCGTCCAGCCGACCGGTAGCAAGCTGGCCGGCGGCCAATGAAATGCTGGCCGCCGGCCAGCCCTCGCTGACGCAAGGAGTGTTGCGCAACCACCCCTCGCTTTAGCAAAGAGGGAGGGCCGAACCGGCCCTCTCGCTACATTCCTGCCCACTTATTATGAATCGTCTCGGTTCATGAACAACAAGCAAGATTGTCAGTTAGTGAGTTATCCACATTGTGAAAGAAAGATAATGATTTCAATCACCAGCTAAACTTAAACACGTGCATGGTACTTGGACCTAAGCTACAGCTTGTAGGTCAGCACGGCTAGCGGCCTCCCCCTTCTAGGCTTGAGCGTCTGCTCGATAACCATGTTCGGCGTCCCCAACCTCCTATGGTCGCTGTCCATGAATGCGGCAGTGTGGGAATGCTGTTCACTTTTTCCACGTTTAGGTGGTACCTCCTGCCACGCGTCGATCTGTGCGAGCTGCAAGCTCGCTCTAGTACTCGTTGACCACCCCTGTTGGCAACCGAGATTCACGCTCCCATGAATTATGTTCAGGTCCACAACCGGTCCAATGAACGAGATACTCTCTAACAACGCGTGACCAAAGACTACGCTCTCGGTGCTGGAGTAGGCGAAGGACCTCGTATTGGCCGTCGGCAGCAAGGACTGCTGGCGTTGGCTAAACGGTTCCTTCTGCCGTGTATGGAGCCAGCAGGCTCACATGAAACATGTCATGTATCTTCATACACGACGGAAGTAGCAATCGGTATGCCATTGAGCCGATGCATGCCACAATGGGAAGCGGCCCAATCCACTTCGGTAGACGTTTTCTTGCCCCTGGTGACTTCAGCCGGAGGTTCTTAGTGTTAAGCAGCACTTTGTCACCGATGTCAAACGAGACCTCCCGGCGACCTTTGTCGGCATATGCCTTTTGTCGCTGCCAAGCTGCTTGAAGATGACCCTTTGCCTCCTGTAACAAGGAGTCGATGTGCTCGGCAAAGGCTTGAACGGAAGGAATCTGCCCTCCTGTACTCCTCTTCACCGATGAAGAGGGTACCACTGGATGCCGACCACTGTTCAACACGAACGGTGTGAACTGTGTGGAATCATTCACTGAGTTGTTCACCGCAAACTCTGCCGGTGCTAGGAATTCTTCCCAATCATGCATGGCAGGGTCCACGTACATGCGGAGCATCTGCTCCAGAGTGCGATTCATGCGCTCTGTTTGTCCGTCAATTTGAGGGTGAAATAATGTCGACATTTGCGACTCACTGCCAAAGTACTCGTGCATCTTTTGCCAGAACTTACTAGCAAATTTTTCATCTCGATCGGAGAAAATGCGCAACAGCAAGCCGTGGTACTTTACGATACCCTCAAAGAAGAGACGGGCGGTCTCCTCTGTGTTCACGTCAATGGTTGTAGGAATGAAGTGTGTCATCTTCGTCAAAAGATCCACAACCACTAGTATTGCAACATGGCCACGGGCTGTGTTCGGAAGACCAGTAATGAAGTCCATGCTGACACACTCCCATGGAGTCCCAGGAATTGGATGTTATTGGAGGAGTCCAACAGGCTTCTTGTTACTAGTCTTATTCCGAAGACATGGGTCGCATGTCATGCAATACTTACGGACAACGACACTCCATCCTGGCCACCAATAGTGGTCCGAGAGTGCCTGTCCGGTCTTTTGGGGTCCCACATGACCTGCGACTGACGGGTCGTGCAACTAGGAGATAATCTTTGCTCGAAGGTCTCCCGAGTTTGGCACAACTTGTTCTCTGTGCCTGAAGATTCATGCGGCCTCCACCAAGCCATACTTGTCCAGATTTTGAAAGTCTTGAAGCCAATAATATACACAGTATCCCATACGGATCATGTTTATTAAACCATTGTAATGGATAATCTTTTATGGTGGTTGCCGCATAAGTGCAGGGGGATCTAGTGATTGTACTGTTGCTGTTGCAATGGCCATGATACACCCACTGACCTCAGTGGTTGCTTTAACTTCCACAGGCTGTCAGCTTAGTGGATCGGCCACATTGATGCATCGTGGTTGACATTCTTACATGATGGAGAATCGGTTAAGGTATTCGCTCCAACGCGTTTGTCGTCTTGACAGGTTCGGTTGCGTTTGGAGAAACACCAATGGATTATGGTCGGTCACGACCGTCACACTCCCTTTAGCACCCTCGAGGTGGCAATGCAACATCTTGAAAGCGTGTAGTACCGCAAGGAGCTCTTGATCCCCGGTCGTGTACCACGTTTCCACGGGGATGAGCTTCCGGCTCTCACACGCAACTGGGTGACCTTTCTGCATGAGGACATCTCCGAGTCCTACTACCAACGCATCACATCGCACCTTCCACAGTTGCGATGGATCCAGAAGAGCTAGGACGGGCACCGTGGATAGAAGCTCTTTGACTTTGAGAAAAGTATTCTTGCAATCAGATGTCCATTCCCAACGCACGTCTTTTCGTGTGAGCCTGGTTAGTGGTGCTACCAGGGTCGAATACCCTTGCATAAACCGTCGAAAGTTGTTTGCAAGGCCGAGGAATGACCAAATCTGCTTAACATTTTCGGGGCGTGGCCAGTCCACAACGGCTTGGACCTTTTGTGGATCGACACGGATGCCGTCCTTGCCGACGATGTGTCCAAGGTATTTGAGCTCATCTTGTGCAGACTTGCACTTGCTCACTTTTACATAAAACTTTTGTTCCCGAAGGATTGCGAGAAATTTGCGTAGATGTTTAATGTGCTCTTCCATTGATTTGGAGAAAACCAAGATGTCGTCCAGGTAAACCAAGACGAACTGTCCGAGTTGCTTGGCGAACGTTCGGTTAACTTCTCCTTGGAAGGTTGCCGGGGCATTTGTAAGCCCGAACCATAACACTCGGAACTGATATTGTCCCATGTGCGTTCGAAACGCGGTTTTGGGCACATCATATTCTGTAATGCGGATTTGATGGTACCCTTGAGACAAATCCAAGGACGAAAATGCTTTTGCACCTTGGAGTTGGTCAAAAAGGTCCTCAATCCGTTGTAAGGGGAATCGATTTTTCACCGTCAGCTTGTTTAATGCCCGGTAATCCATGCACATGCGTAAACCACAATCCTTTACGTTCACAAAAAGGATCAGCACACCGTATGGCAAGCTACTAGGCTCGATCCACCTTTTTGCAAGGTACTCTTTGATTTGGCGTTCGGCCTCTTGCCTTTCTGCTGGACTAAGGCAATACCTGGGTCTGAACGGAGGAGTCGCCTTTGGTTGCAGCGGAATTGTGTGGCCCATGTGTCTTTCTGGTGGAAGCCCTGCTGGTGGGTCTTGGAATACATCTGAGAACTCCGCCAATAGAGATTTGATCTCTTGTGGCGTGTCTTCCTTCACGTCGTCCTCCGTTTTTTGCAGCTGCGCCAAGAAGTATCGACAACCTCGTCGAATACGTCTCTTGACCAGCATCGCAGACAAGCTTGCATGGACTTTTACTCGGGTTGGTGATGATTCCGTACTTGGAATCAACGTAAAGCGGCGCTGTCCTTTTCGGAGGATCAAACGCTTTCATTCAAAGTATATTAGAGCCTTGTTTTCACGGAGCCAGGGATCACCTAGCACCACCTCAAACGGGTCAAGAAGGTTGAGTACCTTCAACGTGACACTCTGTCTGTACCCTTGAATACAAATCTTTGCTTTACAAGTACCGATCATGGGTACTGTACGGTTGTTACCGACAACAACTGCGCCATTTGATGGCTCGTACTTCAGGCCAAGCTGTCGGGTAAAGCCAAGGCTAGCAAAAGAGTCGTCCCCTCCAGTGTCAGCAATTACGTTCACGGGAGCACCAGCTAGGTGTCCTTTGAAATGCATCGTCATGTTGCCTCTTCTCTTCCGATTGAACAGGCTCGACGATGGCAAGCCGAGTTTATGGTAAACACGGAATGTGTACGAAGACTGTCGCAATTCCCATGATTCACCCACTGGAGTCCACATCTTATGGGCACGTGTGAATTCGGCTAGCACCTTCTAGTCTTTAAATTTTACTGGGTCAAAATCGTTGACCTAAGGTACCACGAACGTGATTGCACTCATTGCTTTGAGGGCATTTGCTTCAATCACTATGTCACACAACTCTTGCACAATGGTCGGTATCGCCACCACTAAGCAAGTATGATCATGCATCTCGTCCGGAGATGCAAGGTTTAGTGGGCAATGTTGATCAGTAAGTGTAGAATGCGGTTCAACAAGAGGAGAGAAAACAATAGAGAAATTTGAACTCGTCAAAAACTCAAATTGTTTAACATCCTCATTTGAAAACATGAACCCACACTCGTGTTCCAGTTTCACCCCTGAGTGGTCCCCAGTAACGTCACTCAGGGGTGGGGAAAACGCGCCCCACGGCCTTGTCTGTTACCACGGCCGGGCCCATTGCCGCAACCGTGACCTTGTCCACGGCCCTGTCCGCATCCTCCTACTGCACCATCCCCACGAGGTGCTACTACTGCAGCTAAGGCTGCAGTCTCTTGTCCACCACCGGCATCCTGAGGGCACTGAGCCCTACAGTGGCCCAGCTACATACAGTTGTGGTAGAGCCCTTCGTGGAAGGCTGCGTTGCAACGCTCACGCGCCGCTTGCAGCTCGTCATCCTCATGGCTGCGTTTGCTTTTGGGCCCCTTATGTCCACCAGCCTTCTTGGCTGGAGGGTTTGCGGGCGACTTACCCTTGACCCCGAATCGCTGTCGAGCTGACCCACCAGTCCCTGCAGTGTCCATGCGCATGTCGCGGCCTTGCTATGTACGCGAATTGGCTGTGCAGCACAGTAGTGCTTCGGGTTTGCTGAATACACTTCGCTCATGTAGTCGCGCAACGCCCTCCAGCTTGTCCAAGCTTGGCCAGTGGCTGTCGTGGTGGTCTTGTCCTTCAGTTTCTCTCTGGTGAGACCATCACGCAAGTACTCAAACAGGATGCACTCTAGGTACTTGAAGGTTTGAGTCCCATTGCCCCTGGTGAAGCTTTTGGCTTCCTCCACGAGTGCGGTGAACTCGCTCAAGTAGGATTGGAGCGAGTTGCCCAGCTGCCTCAAGTCCTTGATCTTGTGGAAGGCACGCTACGCCTCCTCACGTTGGTTGCATTTCTTACACATGATCACGCAAAAGGCCTCCCACGGCATGGACTGCCACTCGAGGTGCGGTTGTTGCACACTCCACTCCTTGACCACATACTTGAAGAGTTTGTCTTCAAGCCGCGTCGTGGCAAAGTCGCCACACTGGCTGAGTGGAGCCTTGTGGACACAAAGCATGTGCTCCATGCAATTCAGCCAGTTGGTCAGCTTCACGCCCTTCCGGAAGGATCTTCACACCGTGGAGGAAGGACGTGTTCATGACCGGCCCCGAAGTTGTCGAGGTAGGCAATTCATCGCTGCCACTGGCAGTGGCATCCGCTGTTGCGGCACGCTGCGCTTGCTGCTGCATCCGCACTGTGGTCATACTCTACAACGCCTTGTCGAGGTCGTTGCATTGGCGGCTTGCCTCATGGGCGGCCAGGCGATACAGCTGGCGATCACGGTCAAGGTCTGTGATGCTCTGCCCGACGTGGGCCAGCAGGTTGGCGAACGCAAACTTGAGCTCTGATATCGTCAGAGCATCAACAATAGCCTGCTGGGCCTCGTGTTGTCCATGCACCCTTATCCACTATAGGAGGGTACGGTTCGCGTACTCACCTCCAAGGAGTCCCACCTTTCAGAGGAAACTGTCATCGTCGACGACGCTCGAGTGGGTGCTGCCCTACCCCATTGCGGCCACATCATAAGAAGTGGGGTCTGCCCCCATTCCTCCAAGTTGTGCCATATCTCCACCATCGGTGGTGATCTTGAGTTGGCCTGCCGCCTCAGGAGCAAACTCCGCGAGCCTATGACGGTCATCGCGAATTGCTTTTGCGGCGACGTCGTCCAGCTCGTTCTTGCGGGAACTTCCCGTGTGGCTGCTGTAAGCACCCTTCTTGCTCTCGGCATTCTTGCTGCTGTCGGTAGCTTCAGGCAATGCGGCGGGCGCCTTGCCCTTCTCGAGCAATCGGCTCGAGCTCGCCACACGACGATGTCGATGGTTGCAATCCTCGTTGCCTTTGCCATCATCGGTGTTGTGCTCTTTGTCGGGGTCCCCCTCTGGAAGATCCTCCTCCATCGCGTCGCCCGACGCGTGGGGGTCGTCCACGTGCACGTCGACGTGCTTGTCGAGCACCTTTTCGGCCTCCGCACTCTTCTCGGTGTCGCCGAGGTTGGCGTCGGTTGCCTTCGGTGGTACGGTTGCCTTTGGCGGTACAGTTGCCTTTAGGTCGGCAACCGTGTTTGCGGCGGTGGCTCCCAAAACTTGGAGTCCGGCGAGAGCTCGTGGTGAGGCCGTCACCACCTTACCCTTGTTAGTCTTAGACGGTCCGGCACTTGCCATCTCGTCGCCCGTACAACGAGCACGTGAAGTCCGTTGTGAGGATCACTCCACAACGTTAAGGAAGAATCGCCTCCCACAAACCCCTTGCTCTCACGATCTGTGAGGCACTTATAAATTAAACTTTTGTTTTCCTAGGCCATCACGTCAACATAAGGTCGTGGTTTTTGGAACAAGACTTTCTAAGTTGTGCCTCACGGCGATTGGCATTGACTACTACCTAGGAAAACATAAAATTGAAATGCAAGGGAATGGCAAAACGGATGTGAGTGTCGCTCAGAAGACAAAGGCAAAGAATTACAAAGGAGTTCTAGTAAATCCTAGCAACTCCTTCACTCCCTCTTCCTACTTCTTTTTCTTCCTTTGTCGTCTTTTCTTCCTTGGCCTCCTCTTGAGTCTTTGCGCGCCTTGCGCCCTTTGGGAGCGTCTTCCTTGAGCCAACGGCGTTGGGGAAGCTACCAAAATCTTGAAGGTGTTGTCCTTCCTCCTTTTTTGGGTCCTCTTAGGTCGTGATAGCTTCTGGCCTTGGGAAAAAAGTGCTGTCCCAATTTTTGGATGAAGAAGGAAGGAGGGAACCTTGAAAAGAGGGGAAAAACTTGGTGGTTTGGGGGTGGGCACTCCCCATCCCATCCCAAAAAAATCCCTTAGGTCTCTTGGATGTGAGGAGAGACTGGAGGGAAGAGGCTCCTCTGAGTAGAGCTCTTTTCCAACTCTCCAATGCACCTAACGACACTTTAATCCATTAGGTGTAGATGTCGTAGTCCCTTCTGGTATTTCTACTGCAGCTTGCAGCTGCCGGCGGCGTTTTACATAGGACGTAGCCGCTGTTTTCTTTAAACCCTTGGTCGCGAGGGTCGTCTGGCTCTGATACCAGTGTAATGGGTTGAGTCTCTTGCTCTTGCTCTGAATTCATCGTCGGAGTTCGCAGAATGGCGTTCTTAGTCTGCGTCACGGGTTTACCTCCTTCGCAGGACTAAGGCCCATTTCTGTTTTTAACCATACCCCTGGTTTTGGGACCCAAACCGGGGGTTTTTACCTCAAACTTGTGTGTTCGTACAAGTTTTTTTGTTATTGTGTTGTTTTTATGTCGACCGTCTGGCGCGAAATTGTCGCGTGCGAGGTACGCTGGCGTTTTCCCGCCAGTTCTCTCGCTTCTTGTCCCTTGTCCCCCTCCGTCATCCACGCTCGCTTGCCTGCAAGGAGGGCGAGCGGGGGCAAGGGCACGAGGCCACGATGCCTCGCCCTCGATGCCCTCGTGGGCCCTCAGCCGCCGATCGGATTGAGGCCACGATCGGCGGCTGGCGGCTGGCCGGCCGGTGGCCGGCCGGTCGCTTG
Organism: Penium margaritaceum; assembly: GCA_023375785.1. NCBI lineage: Eukaryota > Viridiplantae > Streptophyta > Zygnematophyceae > Desmidiales > Peniaceae > Penium > Penium margaritaceum. The sequence goes on from SZWC01022874.1 coordinate 10,963, forward strand.
GCTGGCCGCCTTCCGTCCAAACCGGCCGGCAGCGAGCTGGCCGGCGACCAGCGAAATGCTGGCCGCCGGCCATCCCTCACTGACGCAAGGGGTGGTGTGCAACCACCCCTTGCTTCAGCGAGGAGGGAGTGCCGAACCGGCCCTCCCGCTACATGTTTCCTGGCAAGCAGGGTTTTCTTGGTGAGCCCCGCCAGAAAGCCGACAGCCCAAAACTCGGGTGTTGCCTGTTTTGACTGAAAAGTGGACCATACCATAATACGCATGCTGCAAACACAGTTGTGCGGTGAGATTTGCCTAGGAGAATAGCAGCAATGAGTTATAGCCACCTGAACCCAGGGGGAGTCTACACTAGTCTCCGGTCCCAATTGAGCCCGAATAACATGAACCTTGAACCCTAAGCAGAGCATGGTGCTGTAGATGCAAGAGCGTAGTCAAGCCCAACACTGGACGTGTGCGGACAGCATATGCAACGATAGTGACTGCCGGCTGCACGACTGCGAAGTAGGTTTGCCGATGGAACTGAGCACGTTGGAGGGAGGAGACTCCAGCAAGATGCTTGTGGGCCTTATAGTGTGTCGGCTTTACCAGACAACACTCTAGCAACGTCGCGTCTTTTTGTCAGTCATTTGCACGTTGATGTACACAAGCCGGGAGGACACAACAGAGGACAATGAGAGGTGCGCGAAAACCAACACTCGCCCATAATTCACAGGCAAAGTGAACATGGAGGGGCAGAGAACACAGAGACCAGGCGGAGAGGGATAGAGAGAGAGAGAGGGAGAGAGAGAGAGAGAGAGAGAGAGAGAGAGACAC
>SZWC01022874.1:30688-40688 GCA_023375785.1 Penium margaritaceum
TCTCTCTGGCTCTCCCACCCAATCTTTCTTGCTCTCTCTTCCACAAGAAAATGCTAGGTCAGAGGTTCCCTCCCGTATGGAAGATGTAACTACATCATGGAAGAATGCTATGCGATTAGGAAAGTAATGGTCCAAAAAAATTGTTTCTTGGTTGTGCGTATACGTTTGTGCCCCCTCTTGGAATAAGAATTGTTGTGAAGCTTTTGAAACATGTACTTAAGACTGAGATGATGCAAGCAGCGATTTGATTCGATCATTGTTCAAGAAACATCCAAACTGGTATGGATATCATTGGCTCATTGATTGATGTACACATACATAGGATTCCCCACATCATTGGGTTTGACACAATGAATTTCCTCTCTTGGTTCCATGGAGCCGATTGATATTCTGTATTTTGACAGGTCTTAGTTATCTTTGGCTTTTGCCAAAACCATTTCTGCACAACATGCAATCATGCATGTAGATACATTTGGACGCGTTGACGGTGATTCCAAATCATTGTGAAATCAAGGCCCCAAACTAGAACCCTTGAAATCTATTGATGGCACTATCACACCAAGACAGGATAGTTATAACCAATCATTGATGAAATCAAAACGTGTGGTAAAGGTCATCAATGATTGTCTAGTTGTTTCAACTATCGATGATTTTCTGCCATGAACAACGACAAGTTCATGAAGTACATGGTGACGTTTGATATTCAAAAGTGGGAAAATGCGCTTGGAGAAGTTGGCCTCATGTCCTATGGGTCATAACGTGCTGTGGTCAACCTTTTGATCATCCAAACAAGCTACACTGAGGTGTAAGACACTCAAAATTCAAGCATTCACTGCAAAGGTAGATGCGTACCATCACATCTTTTTGTGCAAGAAAATTCGGCTTCTGTCGATGCTAGGGTAATCGTTATACAACATAGTTCTACGACTAGCGCAAGCCCATATACATAAATGTAATACAGATGAATTTAAACAATAACCGTGCCATTGTGGCATAGATGAAGTCATCGATGAGAGACTTTGGGGTCAAATGAATAACGAATATCGCTACTGAAATGGTGCAGTTGTGATTTCTTGAGACCAGCTCATTAGGGAGAGCCATTTCGCAATCCATAAATTTCTATTTGGGAGGATGTTTCAAACCTGATCCGGTTCAAGGCCCAGACCCCGACTTGCTGACGCGCTCTATAGTGAAGTCATGTGAGATTCCAGGTGTTTTAGTGCACTACACTACAAAACCTGGCATCGCTAGTAGCCGGTCTCGAACATGACATCGGTCCTATTTGTCCTCAAGAACGAGGCATCGTTCTTGTTTTCACTCCTTTAGATTTAAACACATGGCATGTGCTGTCAGTGGCCCATGAAGCTGTTCCCCGCCTTGCTTCTAAGAAGCCAGAACCTAGTCAAAGCAGTAACGTTGGTCGACTTTCAAAGCCGACTTCTAGAGTCGAAAAACATTCCCTTCGAGCCGAGGTGAATTTTCCCACGCAATCTATTTGTGACTTCCCCATCAATATTTTTGTTCTCCTTTTGGCAATGTAAAATTCTGGATGAATTGTTGAACGGTTTGGTAACGGCCACGGGTCACATTTTGGATCTGCAACGGGCACGCCATTCACGCACAGATGCGTGACGGGTCGTGTGGCCCCTTGGGGCATCAAATGTGGCATCTTGGCTAAGGGATACATGGTGGCATCCCGTCTGTTCCTCACCATGGATTGATACTCTCCTTGTGCTACATATAGGAAAGCCCTCTATTGACATGCGCTTGAACTTTATGCTTGTCAATCATCCTTGCTTCGGGAGCTGCTCTTGACATTGTGCGTTCTATTCTTCACCGCCTACATCACCATCCTATGATGGAAAACACATTGCCCGCTGTGCCATGGTTACACAAGCTCAATGAAGGCCATCTACAACAAATATTCAATGTGACATGCCTATCCGTCTATTCATGGGAGACCATTTTCTAATTAATTTGCCCTCAAACAACACTTCATGACATGCACTTGGCCATGGAGGAAAGCTCCTTACGTCCTTGCAATGCTTATTCTTTGGAAAAAGCGTACAACAGATCATGGAGCATATACAAAGAGCGGCGGAAATAGTTTTGCATGCACCACACAATATGGATCACGCATTGATGGGGTCTCCACCGAGGTTGTCCGCCTTCCTTATGCCGCTTCAACCCATCCTGAATCACGAGTTGGTCGACGTGAACTTCTCCCATGGTTTCATGATTGTGTGGGTTGAATTGACGGCACACACATGCCAGTTAGAGTAAAGTGTACTAGACACGCGGCATGTGTGAAATGTCACCATGAAATAACTCAAAAACACTCGCGACATGCAATCAAAACCTCATTTTCACGTATGTAAGTGTGGGTTGGGAATGTAGTTTCTACGATGCTAGGATATTCATCAATAAAGTGCATGAAGGATTCTCCATCCCATCTAGCGAGTACATGTTGGCACATGTGGCATTACTTGCTACACATGGACTAATGACACCACATAGAGTGTTATTTACCATCTACAAGAGCTCAAAGAGGGTCAATTGCTGCCACAAAGCAAGGTGGAGTCATTTAATCGTGGTCATGCGACCATCTGTTCAGTTATTGTGAACCGAGGGGCGCCTGGTGTGACAGTCACATGCCGAGCCTTTGGGATAAACCTCCCACAATCAATTTCTTGATGTCTCCTGCCAACCATTGAGATTTCCTACAGCCCTCTCCTAGCAGCAACACCACAACTAGTGACCGAGGTACCCTAAACCACGTGACTCTTCCGGCGGTGTTTGCACTAACGTGCACTACAATAGACTTCTAGGATCAAATGGATGTGTGCAAAGCAGTGTTTGGAATGAAAAGAGTGATGGAAAAGGAGTGAATACTTAGACTTCATCGATCAGTACAAGGCAATGCACAATTTTTTTGGGTAAAACTGGCATGCATAGAAAATTCCTTGGGCTTCCTTATGTACTAGCCAGCCCCTATGAGCCAGCCGAGAGCCCCTAGGTGCTGTGAAGTCCTTTTCTGAGGTACAATGATGCAATCAACACATGAATGATGTATTACACATTGCAAGCTTTCCACCACACTAACAAACACCTCAGTCCGTGGAGAAATGGCTGAGTTAAGGCCATTTGAGTGCTCCACTCGTGATTGCCATTGGCACCGCCACCAGCGGGGGTCACGGGATTCCGAAGCGCCCTTGCTTGCAAATCCTGCTCCAACCTCCATCTCAAAGCACCCATGGATCCCAATAGTTCCTGCCTCATTGGCTAAGCATCCATCCAGAGGTACTTTGGTTGCAGTGGGCGAGAAAGTTGCTCCGCCATGTACGGGGTCAAACAAGTATGTCTCTTGTTCTCTGGACGCGTGCCTTTCACCTTTGCACGGCCGTATCTTCCTCTTCCCTGCACCAAATAAACCAATTCTTTGGTCGATTTGGTACAATTGTTTACGTATAATACAATGAGAATATCAAAACATCTTAAATCCGTATCAGCAAAAGTACCAGCTCGACCAGCAGCTCCCATAACATCATCCCCCTCCGAGGGAACACTGTCCCGGTGCGCTCATGGTACGCTCGAAAGACTGTGTTAATTGCACCACCCCTGTGGAAGTCAGCTTCAAGGATACAGCAGTTGTGCTTAGGCCCATAGCCAAGCCATTGCACCAGTTACCGCCACCCGTTGACGTGCTGACAGTGCACAAGATCCTTCTCCAACACGTACTCCTCCTAACCCTTCACGAAGACCGGTGGAGGAGGAGCCGGCACTATGAACTGTACATCCAGTTCCTTGAGGGACTTAAGGAGAGATGCACAGAATACAAGATGAATGTTGCAGTGGTCCGGCAGCTCCAATTCATAGCTCATCGCGAGCCGTTTCTCCTTGACCAGTAAAGGGCCCACCCATAGAGGCTTGAGCTTTTCCTTGCCCACCCTCGCCTGCTGTAGGTTCTGCAAGCTCTATAGCGCCTTTTTTCCCACCAAAAACTCCTTGGCCGCCTGGTGCTTGTTCACTTGCCGGTTCATTCACTACTGCACCTTGTGAAGTGCAACACGTACTCCTCGCCACAGTTCCGTGAAGTCATTTGCAGACTACTGCACCGTGGCTAGGTCCGATACCATCACCATGTCTGAGGAACATGCAGGCTGCACCCCATACACCATGCTAAAGGGAGACCTCTCCTTCAAGGTGTGCACTACTGAGTTGTAGGCAAACTCAGTCACCGGGAGCTTGTATTCGCATCCCTCACCATCCGGCTTCAAGATCCCTCGTAACAACTGCTCCATGGTCTGGTTGGTGCGCTCAGTTTAACCATCCGTTTGGGAAGTTTAGGCCGATGAAAGAGCCACACGGGTATTGAACTTCTTGAAGATTTCTCCCCAAAACAGGGATGTGAGGCGGGGATTGGAATCTGAGGCCATGCACTTCTACACCCAGTAAAATTTGATGATGTGTTGCAAGAGGACTTGAGCCGTCTCCGCTGCTGTAATTTTCTCTGTACATGGAACAAAAGACGTCATCTTGGTGGACCAGTTTTCCACCACCAATACCATATTGTTGCTTGCTGTGTACCGTGGAAGACCCCCCACAAAAACCAGTGAGATAGCCGTCCACAGGCGCTCTGGTACAAGTAGCGGGTACAGGTATCTTGGGACCTGTGCCCTACGTGACTTGATTTTTTGGCATGTGTCACACCTTTTCACGTACTCCTTGCACTCTGCTCCCATTTTTTCCCCCTAACATTGGTGCGCAAGCATCTTGAACGTATCATTGTTGGCAAGTTAACCACTCTAGTGCAAGTCCTACGCTTCCTCCAATACCTTTCGCAATGATGCACTCCGCGGCACCACAATCTGCTTCTCCATCTCACGTCAGCAATATTGGCCACCCCCCTTCCATCCCCACACGATATTCCTGGCAAAGTCCTGTTCCTCCAAATACGTGTGAGTAGACAGGCTACAGATAGTCGGAGATCCCCCCAGGACTGTGATCACATGCACGTTCAAGTCAGGGCGAAGTGAAGCTGCTGCGTCCAGTTAATGCTCCCTGGTTTGTACTGGATGTCGAAGTCAAAGCTGCCCTCCAACAGCTCCATCCACTGTACTTGACAAAGACTCATGTTCGGCTACGACTTGAGGTACTTGAGCGCGTAGTGGTCCTTGTGCACTACACAATACTGCGCCTCAAGGTAGTACCTCCACTGTTTGAATTCTTCGACCACCGCGAGCATCTCCTTCTCATGGATCGGTTAGGTAAGATAAGCCCTTTTGAACTTCTTGGAGCAGTACAAAATAGACTACAACCCCTGACCTTGGTTGTGCATCAACACCCTGCCGATTGCATAGTCACTTGTGTCTCTCGCCAACATGTACTCCTTGCTTGTGTTTGGGTGCAACAACACCGGGGCCTCACACATGACAGCTTTCATTGCATCGAAGGCTTACCCTTCCTGTGCATCCTATTTCCAGTAATGTCCCTTTTTGTGTAATTCTGTCAANATCGGTTAGGTAAGATAAGCCCTTTTGAACTTCTTGGAGCAGTACAAAATAGACTACAACCCCTGACCTTGGTTGTGCATCAACACCCTGCCGATTGCATAGTCACTTGTGTCTCTCGCCAACATGTACTCCTTGCTTGTGTTTGGGTGCAACAACACCGGGGCCTCACACATGACAGCTTTCATTGCATCGAAGGCTTACCCTTCCTGTGCATCCTATTTCCAGTAATGTCCCTTTTTGTGTAATTCTGTCAAGGGTCCTCCCATTGCCACGTGCCCCTTGATAAACCTCCAGTAGTAGTTTTTACAACCTAGAAAAACCGGGATGTCTCATACACACGCCGGCTCTGCCCCCTCCTTCACTGCTTCCGCATTCTTGGGATCCATGCGGATCCCCCTTTGACTGACAAAGTGCCCCAAGAACTCCATCTCTTGCTTGGAATAATCACACCAGCTAAGATTGGCAAACATCCACTCCTTTGTTAAAACTTCCATCACTCTTTGCAGGTGCGCCTGGTGCTCCCAAAATCGTTTGCGAGTACATGAGGATATCATCAAACAAGACGACCACGAACTGGTCCTAGTAGGGATGGAACACTCAGTTCATAATTGCCATGAATGTGGCAGAAGCATTCGTTAGCCCGAAGGGCAACACGCGACACTTGAAGCATCCATAGAGTGTCCAACATGCACTCTTTTCCACATCCTCCTCCACGGATTCGGTGATAACCCGACCTCAGATCCTGCTTCATGAGGACACGCACGCCTCACATCTGGTGGATTTGATGGAAACTGGGGCAGCCCTCAGGGAGGTGATCAGGCTCACCAAGAGCCGCCTAGGCAGGACCAACTATTTGTGAGAGGGAGTTGCAGGTTGCACAGATAGAACTTACGGAAGCAAATGTAGGTTTGTAAAGAATGTGAATGTCTGAATCCACTCTTTAGTGAGATACTAAATTGTCACAGCTTTCTAACAAGCCCGTATATGCCTCATTTGCCCTAGGGAGCACTGAGATATACTCTGTCAAAGCCTACCCTCTAGCACACTCTCCTAGCCTAGTGGGATGAGCGGCAGTCACCTTGTCACACATGAGAATTATGTCTCACACGACTTGGAAGACCAACAATCGTGGTCCCCACCTTCCTTGAAGTCTCTTGGAGGTCCTCCAGCCGTCTTTTGAAAAGAGGTGACCTGGCCACCCCAAACCCCGGCACATCGATGTCCACCTCGGCACATTGATGTGACCACCCCCACACATCGATGTCCACCTCGGAACATCGGGCCTTACTGGGTTGGACTGTTTATTCTTCTGGCTAGTCCTGGGCGACGAATACACACTGAATGGCTTTTTTTTTGTATGCAGTCACGGGTCGACTCCATGGCCACACAATTTTCCTCATCCTCGCGCGGTCAACTGCGCTGACTCACAATGGCAGCATTCCACACGTCACAAACAGTGTGGAATGCTGCCTATGTTGCCTATGTTGCCTATCTTTGCAGGTTTAGTTGCCAGTTGGCAAGTAAAAGTGCGAAGACTGTTTCGAGTCACGAATCAAGTTTTGGTGATCAATGTGATGCGCGTGGAATCTTAAGCCCGGATATCAAAAGGCAAACCTCGATAGTCCACGTTTGAGGATTGAAGTTTGAAGGAAGTTAGAATTGCGGAGTTTACTTTTCAAATTTTTCGGTTTTCAAAGTTTGACCTATGGATTTCCGAATTGGACTTCAAAACCGAGCCGAAGTTTGATGTCAAAAGCTTGAATTTTGATGTTCCGACTTGGATATCGAATTTCTAACTTTGAACTTTGACGTTTGAAGTTCGAAAATGATGATTTGTGGTTTCTAGCTTGATTTCTTCATCGTAGGTTTCACCTGCAAAACGTCTAGGTTTGGAATTACTAGCAAGTGAAACATCTTCTTAAGCACGCAAACCCCTTCTACTCTGGTTATCAAACCGACGAGGCTTGGATAGGGATGGGAGGGGGGGGGGAGTGGGGGCGCCCCAAATTTCTGGAAGCCACGCTCACTGACTCATCGTTTTAGACATGGTCGGTGGTCAAAGTTGCGGGGGGGGGGGGGGGGGGGGGGGGGGGGGGGTGGATTAGGGGGGAGGATCGCGCGCACGTCGAACGTGAACTCGATCCACATCAATGCCCCATCACTGTGGATCGCTGTTCCGCGGCCGCGGTGATAGGGTCACCTCGGAACCCCGGGACAACATTGGTCTTTTCTCCTTGAAGGCCGCTCTCAGCCGTCCTGGTTAACAATCTTGCCGCCTTTGGAGCTCAAAGTTCTCAGGCCAACACTTGAACCCGACCCATGATCTCCAAACATTGGAAATCCATATGTCACTCAAATGGACTCCGAATTGAGATCCGTAAAGTGCATTGGAAACTGTGAAACATCCTCCATGAACATTTCATTCCAGATGATTTTTATCAAGCAACTTTTTTTTTTACTTTCTTGCACCCTCATATCCATGATCCTCTAGCTTTGCGAGGATAAAAATCACACAAGTCCACACTGCCCCCTCAGCTGCAGAAAGTGGTGCGCTGCAAGCGGCTTGGTCCGGAAGTCTGCCAACATCATGCTTGAAGGGCACCGCCTACTTTGCCACGAGCTCGTGGATGAAGTGATAGCGGAGGTTGATGTGCTTGGTACGGGTGTGAAACTTTGCATTCTTGGTCAGAGCAATGGTCCTGATGTTGTCACAGTAGATGGTGGTTGCTGTGGTTTGCTGCTGCTGAAGGCTTGCCAGCAGATCACGCAGCCACACGGCTTCCTTTGCTGCTTCACTCAAGGCGATGTACTCTGCTTCGGTGGAGGAGAGGGCAACACACTCTTGCTTCTTACTCCTCGAGCTGATTGCACCTCCTCCAAGCACAAACAGGAACCCACTGGTTGACCTTATCACCTCCACAATTTGCATCACTGTAGCCGATGAGGATGGGGCTGTTGTTGCCATTGAAAGTGAAGCAAAGGCTGCTGCTGCTGTCACATCATTCAAAAGAGACTTGGAGTCAGATGCAATGAGGAGATCATCAACATAGAGTAAGATGATGATCTGGCTTGCCTCTCGCACACGCCCATAGACGACATGGTCCGCTTTGCTGCGCATGAAACCAAGCCCAGCCAGCTGCTCATCCATCTTGTGGTACTATGCTCGCGGTGCTTGCTTCAGCCTGTAGAGGGTCTTCACAAGGCTGTACACCAAATCCTCCTTCACTTCCACCACATACCCCTCTGGCTGCTCCATGTACACATCCTCCTNCATTCAGAAATGCACACGTCATATCCATTCGGTGCACCTCCCTGTCCATAGCAGCAGCAAGAGTGAGGATCACTTGGATGGATGAGAGCTTTGCGACAGGTGCAAATGTCTCATTGTAATCCACACCCTAAGTCTGAGCATACCCCTTTGCAACCAACCGTGCTTTACACCTGAGCACCTTACCATCTGCACCACGCTTGCGAGTGAAGATCCACCGGCACCCGATCACCCGGCTGCCACATGGAGCTTCCTCGAGGGTCCACGTGCCGTTCATCATGAGCGCACCATACTCTTTTCTGCTGCGGCACGCCAATCTGCCACCTCAGCATAGTGCATGGCTTCAGCAATTATTGTTGGGTCATCGGTGACATTGAGGAAGAGAAGCTGGATGTCAGAGGACTTATGTAAAGACACAAAAAGTGCACAGGTTCACCAACTCCTCCAACGGCCTTTGTTTGCTTTTGAGGCGCTCAGATCACCTCAGTGCCTCCACAGGACCATCTGCACCATGGTTGTGGCGTGCAAACCTCCATGGCAAGTGCTATGTGTAGATTTGCTGATCCTCCTCATCAGATTCCACTGCTGGCTCTTTCTTCTTCTCAGCTCTCTCCACCTCCTTGTCATTGCCCCTATCACTGCCATCTTCCGCACCGCCCTATTCTGCTACCAGTTCTTCTCCCACCCCTGGTACAAGTGCGGGAGCAAGTGGAACTGCAAACGTAGGGCTCCAAGTCCAGCCCTTCACTTCCTCTTCAAAGACCATGTCACAGCTGCAGTTGATTGTGTGTGCTACGAGGTTATAGAGGCGGTATCCCATGGTGTTGTAGCCAAGGAAGGCAGCCTTTACCGACATTGCATCAAGCTTGTTGCGGTTGCCGGCAAGCACATGCATGAATGCACCAAAACCAAAGAATTTCAGGTGCGTCACTGCTGGCTTGCGTCTCGTCCACGCCTCCTCCGGTGTCATGAGCGGCATGATGCGTGAGGAACTCTGGTGATTCAGGTACACAGTAGTGTTAATCACTTTTCCCCAAAAGGCTGGCGGGTGCTCTGCCTCTTAGAGAATGCTCCCAAACACGCTCCGTGAGCATGAGAACCGTGGAGCCTCCACGGTACCAACACATGGAAAAACCATGGAGTCTCCCTAGATTTAGGTTACATCTCTCGATGTCCACCGACATTCCTAGGTCAACCTAAACCTACAACGTATTCCGGT
>SZWC01022875.1:26282-36632 GCA_023375785.1 Penium margaritaceum
ACCTTCAAAGGCCCTCCATTGACTCGACCGTACATATGGTTGTATATGCAGTCGCCCTACCTGTTTGAACTCACCCTTGGGCATCCCAGCTACAAGAGAAAAAACTTCCCTAGTTTCCTTGTCATACACCAAGAATGTGATTGTTCTATCTGCTAGGTTAGATATCCCACCAGATCACTTCTTGCAGTCGCTCCCATCATTGACAAAGCTCTCCCGTTGCCTACTAACACAACACAAGGTTTTCCCCTCCGTACAGAAGTATATGGATAGAGAAATTCCCCAATGCGCACGTCAACAAAAATATAGTCCTAGCCACACACAAATTCTTTGACTTGATGTTTTCCAAAGATATGTGTGCGGAAAGAACACTATTTCAATTTGTACCAGCGGTGAAGCGCACCTGCTTTTACTATAATGGGTCAGGTGCATGCCTCCTCTTTTGAGAAAAAGAAATAGTTGAACATTGATTTCTCCTCTGCCCCTGTGTACAACCAGCATTCCCGTAGAGCTGCAAGGCCTTCACCCCCCTGCTTTTTTATTTCCGAAGTCACCTCCTCTACCCTTCAGTTGGTCACTGGGGTTTTTAAACATAGAGAGTTCAATTGTTTATGGTTGATCATGCATTCCTCACTCTTCCAGGTTTGATTGCAACAGAGATGGGCATTTTTTTGTTCTTTCAGTATGGATGAAATCCGAAAGACCACCCATGATACCTTCCAAAAACACATGTTGCCAGTTTCCACCATCATATTGAAGAAACAATGAAGTAGGAAAAATGAAAGCTGAAAGTCCTTGAGGGTGACTTTCCCAATGTGCTCTTCATCAATCTCTTTGTTCCGACAAGAAGTATACAGTCTCTTTATCTACATGTGGTCTTAAAGTGTACTTATGCCTCATACTCACCATTCCCGCAACTAATGTATAGTAAACCCAAATTCCGCACGGAAAGAATGTGATGGCCAATTTGGTAGAAAAATACTTCTATCGTCTAGGAAAAGTAGAAAATACTCCTAAGGGCCGTCGTCAAAAACTAATACTCCGGATGTCCACCGCAAAAAAAGTGAGTACTAAGAAAACTTTAATACTTTGCATACACACTACGATGCTCCGATAAGGAAGACGACAACATGAAGACAAAACCTCAGCCGGAAAAAGAGACTTAAATTAGGTTCCGTATTGTGATATTTTTTCTTTCATAGAGAAACATGCAACAAGAGGTGGAAAGAAAAAATATGCACAAGATAAACATTTATTTCTCTCATATTCTTTTTCACTTAGTCTTTTTTTGTCTCTTTGTATCTCTCCCTGTGGCTCTCTCTTTCTCTTTCTGCCTCTCCCTCTCTCTTTTGCTCAATCTCCTTATGTTCTCCACATGTCACTTCAAAAGCCGAAGGTAAGATTCTGTTTGAAACTCTCCTTTTTCCACGACTATTTTTATGTGGACAAGTGTTATGCTGAACGGAGCGTAGATGGTGAAAAGGTAGAAGTTGCGAGGCAGAACACGATTTAGATATTGGGACACTTGAGCAAATTATAATTACTGATAAGCGTACTTCGATGAAAATTGTCGAAATGATCAAACATATATATATATACATATATATATACAAGTATCGAGTTACGAATGAGGTATAGTCGGGGTCGTTGGGTTGATTGTCGAGTGACGCGTGCGAAGTAGCGTCGTGAGTGGTCAGATTGGAGAAGGTCCACCGAGAAGTCGGGGGGCTTGAAGAATCGACGGTGACGATGTGAGGTGCATCTTCATAAATCCAATTTTGTCTCGGTGCATTGAGAAGTTGACCAAATCAAAATGCGGACACCCGTGGTGGCACGGTTGGCTCTCCCGCCTTCCATGCCAGTCCACGACGTGTTCCACATCTCCAAGCTCAAGCTCTACCATGATCCAGCCGAGCATTTTCTTGGCCGCAGTTCGGAGCCTCCCCCTCCGGTGGTGATCGAGGGCGAGCAAGAGTTTGAAGTGGAGGCCATCCTTGATCACCGTCGCCATGGCCGTGGATGGGAGTACCTGATCAAGTGGAAGGGCTACGATGCAGCCCAACTCATGGGAGCCTAACCGCAACTTCAACGTCGGCGGGGTGAATGCCATCCTCCACGAGTATTAAGAGCGAACCGGGACGGCTCGCTCCTAAAGGGGGGGGGGGGTAGTGTAAGCCGGACAATGCCAACGGCACTGATCACGGCTTGAGGCTTCCTTAACTGTGTAATTTGACTGTGGATTTGGAATCTGCAATAAAAACCGTGTGAGATAAACCCAACAATGGAGTCAATCCATCAAGAATTGAGGAAGTTACGCCCAGCCAAAGGTTGAACCGGCCGAGGAGAAAACAGGTGACGGGAATTCATCCCCAAGGACCAAGGCTCGACCTTCGGAAGACCCATCAAGGCCGAAGTGCGCCTTGGGACCTGGTTAGTCAATGAATCAAGGATCATTGAGGGCCAAGGGCGCATTGGAATGGCGGCCCGAGGTGTTATTGCCAGAAAGGGCGCTTCGGGCGGCCGTCACCGCCGCTAGTGGTGCTGCCAGCGGCAGATTGCCACAGTTCACGGAAACGGCCATATCTCGGCCGTTCCTTCACGGAATGATGCGATTCTTAGTGCGTTGGAAAGCTGGGAAGAGGAGCTACGTGATACTGAGGCAATAACACTCATCCCAGGCCCGTATGGAGCTGCGCACGGCTCGGTAACCTCGGGTCGCCTAGGATGTGTCATCATGTACATATAGTCTTGTATGTTGACACTTGATTAACAAGTACAGTTTACTCCCACTGTGCCACACGTGTTCCCGTGCTCCTCCAAGACGACCCTACTCTTCCGCAATCCTGGGAAGGTGTACACCAGCCTCCACTTGGTCGTCGTTTACGCTGATTGGTGCCTATACCATCCGAGTGAGGCTAGCACACCACGCTCGGTTTACTTGGTACGTCGTCACGACTGTCCCACACAAAAAAACCACATGTCCATGAAACATGTGGAAGTCAACCACGGCAAATAGAACACAAGGACAAAGGTTACAAACAAAAATCCAGGTGTTTTTGAGCAACTGTGTACTCAGTGTCCAATGCCTGGGATGAAGGGGCCAAGGCATCCACTGAACAACCATCACCGGACTAAGAGAGCCATAGAGTAGACCCAAGATATGATCTCACAGGCTGCACACAAGTTGCCAAGGACACAGTGTTAAACTGGGTATTAGTCGGGGTACTCAGATTTGTCTTCTGATTAGACGACGAGGTAGACCAGTAGTCTTCAGGGTCGCTCTTGTCCATTTCGTAGAAGATGTCCTTTTCAACTGTCTTAGTTTTACTGTCATCTTTGGGAACATATACACATGAACATCTTGATAATATGAACTAGCCATGATGACGAGTCCTTGTAGCTTATAAAGACGTATGTCACTCCAATGCTGGCAATGAAGGATATGACACACTCCATGACACTTGCCACTAGTGACACATAGTGTTGCATGATGTGAGGCTTGGTGAAAAGGGATAGATGGTGCAAGAGAATGAACAACGCATCGTCAAGATGGTTGTACCAAATTTGAAAATGAAGCCTTGTGTGTACTACTTTTCTCCTGGGTAGTATTCTTACATATACTTTTCATACAAATGACCGGTTTGAGGACATACAAGACATTTACAAAAAAAATAACTCAAGTAGCAAAATTACATTTCCTCTCTTCCAACAAAGCATCCCATCAAGCCACGTGCAATCTGACCCTCGCATAGCATGCTGCTCTTCACACGAGGGGCTTCTCAACAGTGTAAGGTCCATCCATAAAAACATCACCTCTTGTGTACGTAGTTGTCTTTTGAACTTTGACTTCCTTTCACAGGTGTGCTTGTCCACCACGGTTGTGGGTGTCATCCACAAGACAAAACAAATGCAATTCCACATAGAAACCAAATGGAATTAAAAGTATGAAGAAGATGAAAATGATGAAATAAATTATGAAGTAGATCTCTTCTTGTGCCCAGTCATATCCTCTTGACTCAGGGTCATACTCAATGTTGTCGTTCACATATATGGTTGCTCCCATGGCTGCTAAACTTGTTGCTACGACTGCTGCGATTGCAACAGTAACTCTGTTAACAGCTACACTTGACGGCATGTTGCGTGCCTGCCCTACCCATCCCAAGATTCCACCCATGCCGAGCACGCTGGTGCCTGGTCCTTGTGGGCTGTCGTTCGAAAGCCGGAAATTTTTGTCCACTGATCTGCCTATTGTTGTTGAGGATCTTGTAGCTACAAATTTCTTAGCAGCCTCGGCTGTAGCAACTTCACCGGCCGCAGCTGGTGCCTCCCTTTCAACTTGGGTCTCGCTTGGAGGCCACCGCCCTGCATAGGCCTGCGCTCTGGCAGCATCTACTACGCGCTGTAGGCGTCATCAAAGAGCGTTAGCAGCTGCCTCTGCCACTGGAGCCATAGCAGGCTTGTTCTTACACTTATTCGTGTTGTGGCCCTTTTGGCCACACCAAGGAAAAATGTGGTTCTTCTGACGTCGGTCCTCATGGTCCCAGTTGGCGCTCTTGGGCTGCCCCATACCACGTTCAGGGCCCAGTTGTTGCCACAACCACCCCTCCACCTTTAGCGATGCTAGGTTTACGCCTGGCATGAAAAAGATGTACGTCCGCCCGTACGCCATGCGTGTGTGTCCAACGGCGCACAGGGGCTCAACCTGCTCCCCACGGCCAATTACGAAGGCCCATGCATGCGCACATGAATGGTCCCACTCTTTCCATGCCCTGTACGTGCACAAGCCATCAAGCACATTGACCACGCGTATCCTGTTGCTTGGGCCCGTCACGCTGGCTGAATGTGGTCCTTCCTCCATCACGTTGTAGTCGTGGCATGTGACACGGCTGTTACGCAACCACTTCGCGGGAGTGGGCGTAAATTGTCCTTCGCATGCCTTGCTCGATTTGCACCAATATGCAAGCAAGCGATGTATCCAAGTGTACGAGGACACAATGCAGTAGAATGGAAATAATTTTTTGCACTCCATGATGCAAGCGTTAAAAAAACCACCATGATCGAGGTAGTGTGGCCTCCACGGCCGAGAGGACAGTAAAGTCTGGCCCATTGCTCCTTCGGGGTCCCACCAACTCCATTCACTCCAAGAAGGTAAACTGCCCCTTTGGAATTTACTGCACGGAGCTGTTCTTCACACTGTGAGCGCGTAGGCCACGCGCCAAATCCAGTAGCTTGCTTGCTTGCCGTACTTCCGCCTGATGTTTTGCCGTAGGTGGAAGCAGCATCAGGTGTAGTGCGTGCCGGGAAGCTTATGCTCCACTAAGATTATAGCTCCTTGTCACGGTCAGAAACGACAGCCGTACCCTACGTGTCGTGGTAGGACACGCCGTTGCTAATTGCTCAAAGAACCATTTCCAATTGTCCTCGTCCTCCCCCTGCACCATCGCCCACTCCATCGGGGCGACGTCGTTGGCGTAAAAAAAACTGACATATGAGGAGGACTTCCTTGTGTCCGTTCTTCAAGTGGATGCCGTCCATGGTGAGGATCCGGTGAGCATACTACAAACCCAACACGGTGGCTCTTGGTGCCACAAATGCATGGATGAAGACGCCCTACTTGCTTGCCTGAGCCACATCGTGCGTGATGTAGTCTACACGCTTCAGCTGCAAGGTTAGATAACTTGATGTTAGAATCATGAATGTAACAAGTAGGGGTTAAGGTAGAGCTGAAGCATTACAAAACAAACATATTATCTTACCGCATCACAGCAAACAAGGAAGAGACTCCAAGATGGAGCTT
The DNA here is from genome assembly GCA_023375785.1 of Penium margaritaceum. Taxonomy (NCBI): domain Eukaryota; kingdom Viridiplantae; phylum Streptophyta; class Zygnematophyceae; order Desmidiales; family Peniaceae; genus Penium; species Penium margaritaceum. The sequence continues at coordinate 32,077 of SZWC01022875.1, forward strand.
TTCAGCCAAGGAGATTTTCCTACGCCTTGCTCTTGCCTCAGTATAGCGTGGTCTTGTCCACCGCTTTGCACGTTCCTCTGCACCACCGCCGACAAGGTCTTAACGTCGGATGTCAGGCTCCTCGTGAGCATTGACTCCATTTGTCGCATCACCCACTTCACGGTCTATGCTGGATCACCACGCTCCGCTCTAGGGACCCAATTGTGACCGCCCACGAACTCTGCCACTATGATGGAGGCTCCATTTGGGGTCATGTGCGTGTGAAGAAGCCACAGATATTCCTTCTCCTTGAACTCCCCAGAAGGTGTAGTAATGTGAGTCTTTTCATGCAATTGATGATTGTGTAGTCATCCACGGCTGCACGTGCCTCCGCCATGTCCCAGAATGCATTTATGTTGAAAAAAATGGCTCGTCCTTCTTCCCCTTTGGGGCTTGATCCGACGCCTCATCATGAGAGGACACTGCACATCGTACCTTGGCATATGTAGAAAATTAATGTATAGTGCCATACCAAAACAGAACATACAAAGCCCACGGGACACACTTTCTACCAGTAGCATAACTCGGGCAAGAGAGCCTAAGGGCTTCTCTCGCTTGCTCTGGTGAAATCAGGAGCACTTGAGGATACCGCTCATCCTCAAAGTGCGTGTCATATACCAAGTTTTCGGTGGATGGGATTTGGGACAGGAGATCCGGCTCGTTGAGTTGTGGGCATGAAAGTCCACGAGATGGATAAACCACACGAACGTCGGATGTCTTACGCCTACGCGAGGCAGCCCAGTGCAACTAGATAGCCATCTTGGCCGAAGTAGGTACGGTGAATGTAAAAGTGTAGATAAACAACCAATGTATCCATGCTCACCGAGCTCATAGGCGTTGACGTCTTCGTCCATGGCGTTGAGCAGCCTACTTGGGTGGGTGTCTCGTAACCATTATGGGACGTTGGACCATGCTGTGGACAGTGGTCGACAAGAACGAGGTACTCGACATCCCTGCACACCCTGGAGAGAACACACGAAGGAGAAGGGCTCTCTGCTGGCCATTGACATGACGGATGCATGGGCACGGAAATAGCCGTGGCACGTGTACCCCGGGGTTGTCCAAGCCGTCACATGTCAACAGACGACATGTACATCCTCCTACATCCATGCTAGTCATGCGACACGTCATCGACGCATCCAACGTCGTAAAAATGACAACATTGACACCGTCGGTAGGAAAGAAGTGGACGAGAATGACAAGCTGGCGGATGCTGATAGCGATGACCACATTGTCGACAACAGGTACTTCATCAATAGGCGCAACTGGCGCTGTCAAGGAACTTTTTCCGTGTGCAAGTTTTTGTGTACTAATTGAATATCGGAAACAGGTGACAGGAGTTTGGCGGACGTCTGCATGGCGAAACGTTATCTTCATTTACTATGGTGCCCTTTCGTTGTGGAAATGTTAATATTGAAAATGCAGCAAATAAATATTGGACGGAGGCATTTCACTCCGCATACTCAGCATTCGTCCGTACTATGTCGACGGACAGTCGTTGTTCAAATTTGACCACAATTCACTTTCTATGTAAATATTAAGGATAAATTGACAAAGTAATCTTGGTTGAGGCACTGTCCTCGTACGAGGTGTCGTGCTCCTATGCAGTTTGAAAATTTGAACCAATATGGTTCCTGGGATACCGGAGACGCATACCTGGCTGCGGTGGTCGAAGTTTTACGCCGACCTGAACGGCTTGACAGGTTGATTTGAGGCCCGGATGATCCATGCGGTCAGCGCTTGAGAAGGAATCGAAATCTTTGTTTTTGCGTTACTGGCCTTGCCAGCCTCGCCATACCGACGATGGTTTTAACTTGGGATTTGTTTTGTCTTGCACGATCGACGATAATAATCCTGCATCAAATTGATTTGAATAGATTTGAGAATATATTTCCCAGACCGCTTGCAAGGTCGTCGTTAGCGGGGCGTACACCGTGAGGCTTTCACGTCAGGTCGGATTAATCTACTGACCAGATGGACCGGCGGATGAAACGGGTGGTCATCGCTGGCCTTCACAGATTTCAGAAGTAGTTTCTTCGAACAGGAGCGTCCCAGGTGTACCCGTCTTCGACGTCGCCGAATGTCGTGGCGGCTGCTCTGGTCGTCGCCTGGCAGAAGTTTGCCCAAATTTTAATGATGGCAAAGAAATTGCTCTAGAAAATGTATGCCATACCGGTTTGGCGTTGTTATTACCGACGTTCTGGACATTGCGTGCTAATCGACAACTTTTGAGGATATGGAAAACTTAGACTTTACAGTCCTGGATATGGGAGGAGTAGAATTCCGCTCGTGAACATTGCAGCGCAAGCCCGTCTAGGAATATGGATATCCTGGCTATTTCGCCCCGTGTAGAATGTCCAGTGGATAGTCTTCGGATGGTTTTGCACGCGGTTTAGGGCGTCGGCTGCTTCCGACCACGGCGTACGCTCCTGCGCGTCGCACGAAGTTGACGTAATTGTGACTCAACGACGCCCAGACAGCTGTCTGGACCATGTCGAAGTCCTGTTTGCTTTTTGTCGATCGGCTGCTCACTCATTCCGTATCGGCCTACTGTTGAACTTTGGTTCATGTACATTAGGATCGACGGAAAAATAGCACGCCCCCTTACTTCACCCGAAGCGCTACGCCATCTACCAGCCTGTTTTTTGTTTTCCGTATCTCGGGCGTTGACCGACGGTATTTTCGCCTCGTAACCGTAAAAACCCGCAAAATCTTCAAAGAAAATAACATTCGAAAAACCCCCCCGTAACATTCAGGGGTTGTGGGTATTATAAAGGTTCGGGGACCTCCCAAGCCCCACGGTTGCGGGGCCTGCGAGGTTCCCTTTCAACGAAGGGGAAGTTAGTCTCCCAACCATTTTCGCATTTGCGAATAAAGTTTTGGTTGAAGTCGAAAGTGACCGGTTATCCGGCGAAAATACTGCGAGTCAATGATAGATGGGCCATCTTTCCAAGTCGGCTATGGCGTCGCGCAAAAGCACCCTAGGATCGAATCCAACCTGTCCACCCGAAACTTCTCCTCTTCAGTCAGAAGTGTCTATAGACGTCCTTTACCGTGAACAGTGAAGACATAATCCACGCGCGCTAACCAGGAAATGTGTACATACACGCGCAGTAACAGATTCGACATCATATACGTGCAACAAAACTTCATAGTGGCGACCGAACACTACAGCGCGTATTTAGATTCTTTGTGAGGAAAACCATGATGATGAGAAAGAATAGTCGGAAGACTAAATCGAAAAAAGGTACTCGATCGCGACAAAAAGACCCAGAAAATATCCATCCCCGTAGCGTCGTAACTCTATGCACGATTTGAACTCAATGCAAGTAAAAGAAAGTAGGTAAATTATGAATGTTACAACGAAGGGCACGTTGCCTAATAAATCTATAAACATACACGTTTCGAGTTCCGTGAAGAATAGAATCCTGTAGAGTCTCTAGATTCAACCCTTCACCAAAAACATCTACACTTTCGAAAGGGAACTTTTGTGGAAGAATGGAATTTTATTATTACGGTGAGCATTATAGATTTAAAATGAAGGTCCTTTTAATTTACGAAACTTGATCAAGTGATAATATGTTATATTTTAAGTTCAAAAAGATTTATAATAGAACATTAAGACAATAAAGAAGGATTTTAAATCCTCCAATGACATTCAATACATTTGAAAAACGTGTTTTTTTCATATTCATTCAACTGTCAAATTCATCCATGTAATTATGTGTTCACATATAAGTATCCTAAAATCTTAGATCATAATTTATGGAACATATTATGTGAATATCATATGTGAATATATATAGATACAAAATACAATTTTATGTGAATATTAAATGCGAATATTACATCTCAATATTTATGGAACATGTTATGTGAATAATATATTATATGATGAATACTAACATGTTGTGGAAAACTAAATGTGAATTTTATATCTTAATATATATTTCTATCTATATCTATATTTATATCTATGGAAATCTACATCTATATCTATATATATCTATATCATTTGTAGTTCCATGTCTATATACATACCAATATCAATATGTATATGTATATGTATATCCATATATATCTATATCTATATCTCTACCTATATCTATATATGTATTTGTATCTAGATTTATATCCATATGGATATCTACATCTATATATTTATTTATGTCCAAATATGTGTCTATATCAATTTCTAAATTCATACCTTTATTTAGCTCTATATCTACGTATACATGTATATCTATATTAATATCTATTTATATCTATATTTATATCTATATCTAGTATATATATATGTATATCTATGTCTATGTCTATATCTAAATCTATATCTATAAATATATCTATATCTATATCCATATCTATATCTATATCTATATCTATATCTATATCTATATCTATATCTATATCTATATCTATATCTATATCTATATCTATATCTATATCTATATCCATATCTATATCTATATCTATATCTATATCTTTATCTATATCTATATCTATATCTATATCTA
>SZWC01022876.1:4655-17557 GCA_023375785.1 Penium margaritaceum
GAGGAGGAGGAGGAGGAGGAGGAGGAGAACAACCATCTCCTCCTCCTCCTCCTCCTCCTCCTCCTCCTCATCCTCCTCCTCCTCCTCCTCGAGACGTCCACTGGCGACTGCCATCAACTCACCTCACACTTCTGTTCTGTCGGCGTCAGCAACTCGCTGGCCTCGGCAAACGAAGCCAGTGCTGAGTGACGCCTACGGCTCCTGTCCTGCCTAGCGCGATGCCCACTCCTGCTGCGCTTGCTTGTGCAGTAGACGCACTCCGTGTCGTCCTAAGAGATTGCTTAGCGAGGCTGCGCTGTTCTTGTCTGCGCCGCTTCGACGACGGTCCGACAACGGAACGATGGCGTCAGTCGTGACACGACCTGCCACCACTGTCATGAGCGCCGCACAGATAGTCGGCAGCTCCTTCTCAAGTGGTCCGAAATGCCGACGCCCTTCACTGCCAGAGCACCGCTGATGCGCATCGGCCCCCCGCCTGTGCTGCGAAAAGAGGTTCGGAAAAGGGGAACGTCCTGCCTGGAAGCTTCGCTCAGTACAAAGCGCTTTACAGCCAGACGATAGAGGTAGGGACCTGAAACTGACTGAGCGGTTGGTCCACACTCGCTGGACTCGAGCACGGCAGAGATGGCGCGGGCGGCAAACGGGGCTTTGCGAGATGCCCTGGCTTTGCGAGGAGCTCGCGAGCTGATGTGGAAAAACAGCGGCCAGCGCAGATCCACCGCGTACGGCAGATCCACGGTAGCTTCCCCCCCCTGAAATGCTGCTGGTTCCGCGATTTGGGTCCAGTTTTGGGGCAGGCCGGAGCTGCTGGGGTCGGCCTTTTTCACGGAAGATTGGGCTTCAGGAGACTTCTGCGGCAGAACATGAAAATGATAAACGAGAACTACTTTTATCAAATTTGGTGGTTCAAGTGAAGCAATAGATAATTTTACATGTGCCGTGATTTTACGGGCTTCGACATGTTGGTGGGTAAGGATGGAGTCTCGAACGGGCTTTGACTGACGCAGCTCTGGGTCTAACGCCAATCAACAAAACTTGCAAACGTGCTTGAAAACGTGCAAATCGAGGTCTTATGTCTTCAATTATGGATGCAAAATGGCTGCGTCAGAGACCGCGGAAAAGCGTGCGGCAGGGTCTGTGGTAACCCAGTTGTGCAGGCTTTCCCTGCTGTGCCGGAGTCTGGTGAGTGTAGATCAGCCCTTAAAGGGTACATGTAGGGTTTCCCACGAAGTTTCAATGCATGTATGCCTTACCCAGCAATCCCAAGATTAAAAAAATCTTTCCCGACGTTTAAATGAATAGGATTGCCCTTCCCGGCATTCAAGACATAAGATTCCCCTACCCAAAGATAGGGAGAAGATGCAGCATGTCGACATTGCATGCAATTAGGGTTGGTGTTGGTTATAGCCGATTTCCGTTTTTTTTCCGGTTTCCCTCACAAAGAACCGGGTTTTAATTGAATCGAAATCAAATCTCGGTTTCGATTCAATTTCAGTTTGACCACCTCAAACAGAAAACCTCAGATTTGAGACCAAGGCTTAATGCATGCCTCGATCTTGATTCCGTTAAAAACAAAAAAATTGTCTGCCCCCTCTACCCAGTCACCTCCTGAAGTGTAGTAAACATGTCCTAACTGTGCTCTGAATGAAAAAGCCGAACCAAAACCAGTTTTGAACCAGTTTTCTCGATCAAAANGAACCGGGTTTTAATTGAATCGAAATCAAATCTCGGTTTCGATTCAATTTCAGTTTGACCACCTCAAACAGAAAACCTCAGATTTGAGACCAAGGCTTAATGCATGCCTCGATCTTGATTCCGTTAAAAACAAAAAAAAATTGTCTGCCCCCTCTACCCAGTCACCTCCTGAAGTGTAGTAAACATGTCCTAACTGTGCTCTGAATGAAAAAGCCGAACCAAAACCAGTTTTGAAGCAGTTTTCTCGATCAAAACCAAGAAAATTGGTTTTGGTACGGTTCCGGTTAGAGGGAAGACTGGAAAAACCGGTTCTCTTTCTTTAACCGAATCGAACCAAAAAAGTCAGTTTCGATTTCAGTTAACACCGAAATCGACGGTTTCCCAACCATACATGCAATGTAGCGTCAACGTGCTAATGTGAACAATTTGACCAACATTCACAAACCCCTCTTTCAAGAGGTTTCTGAAAATTCGAGGAGGGGGGTTTGCATGTGGTNAAAACCGGTTCTCTTTCTTTAACCGAATCGAACCAAAAAAGTCAGTTTCGATTTCAGTTAACACCGAAATCGACGGTTTCCCAACCGTACATGCAATGTAGCGTCAACGTGCTAATGTGAACAATTTGACCAACATTCACAAACCCCTCTTTCAAGAGGTTTCTGAAAATTCGAGGAGGGGGGTTTGCATGTGGTTTGCATGGGGGGGTCGAATCTCCCCATGCATTAAAAGGGAACATGTTGGTCCCCCCTAACACGGGGTTTAACATGAGCCCGCACAAACCTACAAGTGTAAAACCCTTAATGTAGTTCAAAGTAAGGGTTTTACTGAGTTTTGCACGTAAAAATTGGGGGTTTTGCATGTTAGGGGGAAAATAAACATAAGAAGATTTTCCGCTTGATATAAAGAACGGGCATTTGTGCTCCATCGTGATTCTCGCAAGTGAGTGAGAATTGCGAGTGGGTTGACATGCCCCACCCTCCTTTATTGTATTAGCGGCAAATGCTGCTCATCAAGCATGGTGAAGCACTTGGGCTGTGCAGTTTTTTAAATCCCTACAAGGGGGGGTCGTACTTTTTAAGCGCTGAATGAAGCATAACTCATCCCCTTGTGAATGGGGTAGAAGGGTTATTATGACAAGGAATGAATTAGTCATGAGTTGAAACATGGGATTCGCGCACTTAACTTAGTGGTTAGATGCATGCGCACTAGCATAGAACTATTTCAACTGCTAGTTGAGGCCAAATTTGGCTCCACATTGTGATGAACTGATGCATCAAAATATTGGTCAATTTAGTTGCATGAGGCAAGGCTTGAACACATTAGGTCTGTTGGGGTTTTGCCACACATCCAACACTCGGCCGCCATGGACCCCTACACCACGTGCCCTTGTCCGTCAAACCCGTGAGAAATGCGACACAATATGCAAGCTACTCTGCTAACTAATCTGCTCCCTCATCCTTCATATTGCTTCTCGCCTCACTTGTCCTCACATGCACAGCATGATTGCATATGTACAAAACCAGCTAAGTAGTTTGCACCTAGACGTGGAGCGGGCATTTACTTGCTTTTGTTAAACTGTATTGGTGGTTTTGGCCTCGCAAAAGACTCTAACTCAGTAGTTGGTCTCTAACATCGTCGACTTTTCATCACGCCTTCCCAAGGTCCTCAAACTGTACTTGGACTATTTACGAGCTAGCAAGCCACCCCACAATAGCTCGCAATAATAGTTTGCAATGTCGTAGGTCAAACTAGAACTAAGTCAGTCAATTCTCGAAACATGCCACACATACACATGAAAATGTATGAGAGTGTGGCTTTCCACAAATATCGTTCTTCTCTTTTATGGGCAGATGTGTCTAGGCTCTTTTGCTTTTAGCATGCACACATGGAGAGTGACAAGGAATAATCGCGTCAATATCAGGTGTTGTTTTTGACAGCGCACAAGTTTGAAATGTTGAGAATGCATTTCATGTCTACTTTACCCTGTGGCGAACAGCATCCATATGAGTATTACGCCAAGTGAAACGTGAGTGGCTAGTAGAGATAGAGTTTTGTTCGATAGATTATTTGAGGACTTGCGACAAATAGTGCAATGTGTATGAAGCTCCCGGTTTACTTCGATGATAAGTGCCTAACCAGTCGAGTGCAACACTCATCGTATGCATTGTAAACATATGCCTTATTTTGATGAGAATTAAAAGGAGGCATGTATTGGGTATTAGTGCTCAAGCTGATGGACGTGTGCGAGGTCGAGTTGTGAGTGGTACGCTTTGAGAACCTCCACCAAGAAGTCGGAAAACTTTTAGAACATTGAGACGCGATGCTAAAAAGGCCTAATATGGTCATCAAGTCAACCAAACAATATTGGAACATTGATATGGTCCACAAAAACACATCAGTCATTCGAGAAAGTGGTAAGATTTTCAGATTCTTTGGGAACATAACACCGAAAGTCAGTATGGGTGACCAAAATTCCCTTGGTTGAACGATGTTGAGATCCCTTGTCGACGCGTAGTGGGGCAATTTTTTGGATAAAAACACCTAAATGCAGATTTTAGGGGCTCATGTACGTGAGGGTTGTAACACTTCCCTCCATTCTAGTGGTGACATGTCGACGTGTAAGCAAATGTAAGCTGGTGATAGTGGTAGTAGCCGCCAATGAGGTTATTAATGTCTCAGAGGTTGTCGTCGGGCTCCCAACTGTTGTATTCGGCTTTGTAACCATGCCACTTGACCACCTACTCGATTTTTTTCCACAAGGTCGATGTCTAACGGTGTCTTCATTATTGCACTATGTCTCCACGTCTACTTTTATGAGAGGTGGGAGTGCGTCACCTTTTTCAAGGAAGTTCTCGCTAGCGTCTCAACAGTGTTTGATTGCGTTAAAGTGGAAGACAGGGTGGATCACCATGTTATGAGGCGGACAAAGTCAAGCGGAGACAGGGTCTCTATTCGCTTGATCTTGAACAGTCCCAAATACCACAAATTCAGCTTCGAAAACTCCTTTCCTTGGAGTTTGATGTTCTTCGAGTTGGGTAGGACATGGTAGCCAACGCTCTACACATCATCGTTGTGATGAGGTTCTTTACTCATTTCATTATTACTTCTGGATTGACAAGGGTCTGTCGTGTTTCCTCCCAAACACTTGAGACATCCTATCAATAGAAGTCAACAGTGAGAATGTTGCTCTAGCTTCCAAGTTCCACCCGGGTGGCGGGAATTCGGACATAGACCACTTTAACAAAAAATTACCCGTTGTGATGGATGTGATTAAGTTGTATGCGAGTTCCGCAGTCGACAGTTTTGCTGTTCAATCAGTGTCGATTGAGTCACATAATGTGTAGAGAAGTTGTTTGAGCATGTGATTGTTTTGCTTGCGCCGCTCGACAGGTTGAGGATGGAAGACCTTAGATAGCTGAATCCGACTGCGAGAATGCATCATCAATTCGTGCTAGAAACAACTAGTGAAGTGGGTGTCCCTTTTGCTAATGATGGTATGTGGCATGTCTTGCTCATTTAGAAACATCCGTGTTGTTCCCAGAGTGATAATGGCGGTCATCATAGGGATGAAGTGTGACATTTAAAGAACTCCTTCCACCACCAGAAGGATGGTATCATAGCCCTTGGGAGTAGTGGGCAACCCCATCACAAAGTCCATGTTGATATCCACCCATGACTCCGTCAAAAGAGGTAGAAGTTGGAGTAGTACGGGTGCTTTTGTGTGATGTGATTTGTGTTCGAAACAAGTGTTGCACCATTTGAAGAAGCTTGTCACATTGGTCGCATCTTACCCCACTAGTCATGTTTTGCTGGCTTCTTGAGCAACTTTTCCTCGCGAAGTGTCCACTTGGAAGGGAGACATGGCACTCCCAAGATAGCATCCATGAAAAATCCTTGTTTGATGGTACAAGGACCTGACGAGTGCATTGCCATTACCAGTAGGGTTCCTCGAACCAGAACTTGGTCTTGTTGCACTTCCAAAATCCTTATAACCCTTCGCAAAGAGCTTTGTGACATACGGGTATTATTTGACTAGTAGATTTTTNATCTCGGCCATCAAGCCTAGTCTCTTTCCTAGAGCATCCGGTGGATTTTTTTTAAGGCCGGCATTCGACATCATAGTCTAAGTTCAACTTGAGGTACTTCATGCATAAAGTTCTTATACGGCTCAGATGGCTGAGACTTAAGATATGTTAACACATGATTTTCAGTGCTGACCATACATCACCAGCATTCCAAGTGGCATTGTCATGTTTTGGACATGAGTACAGCTTTGAGCATTTCTTTCTAGTGCACCACGTAGTTAGGTTCCGGCGCGTGTACTTTTTGCAACATGTATGCGATTGGCCATTCTCCGCCACTGTTGTCTTAGAGAAAAATGAATTTTCATTCCTGATCGGAAGCATTGACATCCATGATGTATTCCAACGTTGGATCTTCCAACCATATAGTTGGCATCAAGGTCAAGCATTTCTCAAAGAGTTAAACACTTCCTGTTAACTTTCTCCCCAACTCGAGTCTGTGGTCTTATCAGTGATGTTGGAGGGAGGCGTCGACACCTGGATATAGGGCTTACGAATTCATAGCTGTAATTCCACAATGAAAAAAACACTTGGGCATCCCAAACATTAGTCCTCGTCAGCAAATCAGCCACTGCCTCCATCTTTTTCGGGTTCAGGGTGATTCTTCCGTCGCCAATGATGTGGTGCGATACAAAATGGAATGGTAACCAAAGTCGCATTTTTAAGAGTATCTTTAAGATTTATCTCTTTTTAGAAACTTGAGAAAGCATTTTAGATATCTATTCTGATCCCCTGGATTACGGCTGTACACCAGGTTTTCATTGAGACATAGAACAATGAAGTCGTCAAGGAACAAGGAAAACATGTTGTTCATCACCCCCATGAATGTTGCGGGGGTGTTCGTAAGTCCAAACGACATAACCGTGAGATCGAAGTGCAGATGTATGGTTCATAACTTGTTTTCTCAATGTCCTTATCAGATACGTAGATCAGATGATAGACATAATGTAGGTTGAGTTTGGTGAAATTTCAAGCCACGTGGCACAAGTTACAAATATTTGTTTTCTACTTGCAAAATAGGTTAGTGGTTATTGATGGCGATGTTTTCAATGCTTTGTAGTCCACACACATGTGCAACCCCCCAGTTTTTATTTGCACAAAATGTACAATTGTCACGTAGGGTGACCAGGAGGATCCCATGAGCCTCTGACCAAGCATCTCGTTTAGCTCATTCTTCACTTCGATCAGCTTATGATCACTCATCTGATAGGTCACCTTCATCTTTGGTGTGATTATTGGCTTCAGGTCTATCTTATGATTCATGTTTCATGGCATATGTAGCTTCCAGGTTAGTTTGTTGGGGAAAATCAATTTAGCTTCTTGATGAGTGATGCAAACTCCTTCCAAATTGGGTGCAACCTTGTTAGGTTTTGTGGCCAATCATATTTCCTTTAATGGTGTAATGTGTTCTGTTTCCCCTTTCTCCACATGAGCTAGCCACGCTTACGCTCCACATCTCTTGGCCAAGGCCAAGGATATCGGTTGTAGTTTTGTAGAAAATGTAGGTTCCTATCTCAATTCCACCCTTGTTACTTCTCGTAACTGCCCGTGCATTGTGGGTTTCTCGATCAAAGAAATAGTTTGTTTTTTGTCGGTTATGTTGAAATAGATGGATTCAATACTGTAGTCCCCCTACACATTGTGCCGATATAGTATGTCTTGTCTAAGGATAATTTTTGGGTCACTCATAAGACAAGTTTTCCAGATAGTGGCATCATGTAGATCTCGAATTTGCTGCTAGAGAGTGTGGCAAATTCAGAGGATTTGCTGTCTTCCATCAGCGGTTGTTTCTTCAAACACACCTGGTTTAGTGTGCAAACTGAGCTTCCAAATTATGTCATTGCTTATGAAACTGTGAGAAGTCCTCCATCCACAATTGTTGCTATTGTTCTGCAACTTTTGTAAGCCATTGGTCCAACTCGTAACTGTTTTGCTTATCGGTCATCCTCATATCTCTCCTTGAACTTTTCGATATGAGGAATCATGACATGCGACGATGTGAGCCGCTCAGATGGGAAATTGGCCAGCACATGTTTTTTCAATGTATAGGAGTTTCCTCGTCTACTCCTGACCTTTTCTGTATCTGTCTCCTCATTTTCCCCCTACTATGTTCCTCCTGTTTTGGCCTAGTGCAGTCATTTGACAACTGCGCAAGATGCGTCCCTCCTTCCACAAGTCCAGCTTAGCTTTTGATCGCATTTATTGATGGCGTTTTATCCATAGGAGAATTGTTTTCCGTTGGGTGAGACTTCCCTCCGCCACGATTGGAATTTTGGCTTTAGGATCACCAACTGTTGATTTCATGCATCCAAGCATTGTTGTTGGCACTGTTGATGTGATTAGCTACTGCAATCATTCGTGGAAGATCATCTTGGATGCTGAATATGACAATTTCTCACGGCATGGTTGAATATCTTGAATAGTGAGCATACCGAGCAAGCTCATTTACTTATGGTGTTGCTTTGTGTGTGCATTACCCAAATTGAAACTGTTAGTTTGGTATGAACATTTCATGGAACTCAGTGACATTTGAAATGGTTCTAATCACATGAAGTTGGCTGATGCCCGGTGGAATGTTGAGAGATTCATAGAGTTGGCCTGTTGGTTGACAGGAGAATCATTTCATGAGACATTTTGAGTGGATGAAACTCTTTATGTAAAAGCTGTGATAGTTTGAAATGATGCCACTGAGTTTTTTTTCCATGCATGGATACGAGTGAAATGCATGATTGTGGTTATATCACGACCATCGAAAGTTCATTCGAGGGCTTTATAAATGAAAACGTCAACGATGTGTCATTTCAAGACCATCCTGTTATGAAAAAAGAAAATTTGACTCTTGANGAAGTTGGCTGATGCCCGGTGGAATGTTGAGAGATTCATAGAGTTGGCCTGTTGGTTGACAGGAGAATCATTTCATGAGACATTTTGAGTGGATGAAACTCTTTATGTAAAAGCTGTGATAGCTTGAAATGATGCCACTGAGTTTTTTTTCCATGCATGGATACGAGTGAAATGCATGATTGTGGTTATATCACGACCATCGAAAGTTCATTCGAGGGCTTTATAAATGAAAACGTCAACGATGTGTCATTTCAAGACCATCCTGTTATGAAAAAAGAAAATTTGACTCTTGACAGCCACTAAATGAGCTTGTAACCTAAGTCTTATAGAAGTAAGTCACATCCCATGTTGAGTTGACTTTTACTTGTGAATTGCTAATGGAATCGACAAGATATATGCATATCCTTCATAGATGTGAAGCAGCTTATTTACAGAGCCCATCCATGGGCACAAGTGAGATTGTATTTTCTTGTTTTGATGGTGGATATTGAACCATTTTGAGATGGAATAAAACAATTCATTGGTGATTTTGACTGTGGAAGAGCCAGGCTTTTCACGTGAAGCGGCACTTCAATTCCATGAGCAATCCATGTATGGTTGTGTTGCACCAAGAAACTTAAAAACTGGAAACTAAGACTGGTTGTGTGTTTCTTTCTTATCGAATCCTGGACCATTGTAAGTCATTTATGTTTGCTACGGACTATTAATCACCAAAGATGTTTCATGTGATGAAAGTGACAGGGTGAAACTGAAATCTTTGTGATATTGTCCCAACCACTCATTTACTTAATATTGACACATGGCCTGTCGTCAGTGTTTCATGCTTTTACATGAATGAGATATTTCAACTTCAATCAAAACGTTGCAGGGTGCATTAATTTCTTGTATGGGTTTTTCATGCCCTCTGTGCTGGGTGTATGTAGTCGGGATATCCTATTCAGCTTAAGTAGTGATGGTGACATTGCTGAATTTCCTACCACAATTGATCACACCACTCAATCGGTGTGGTATTCAATCTTATCGTTGTCCCCTTATCCCCTCTTACTAATGTTTAATCCAATTCACTGAACCGCAATCACTTGCCCCTCTTCCCTCCCACATGCTATGGGCCGTGTACATGACCCATTCACATGCAAATAGAAAGCACAACATGAACTTGGGATTGAACAATATGAGTGACCAGTTTCCACCACCTCATTTGCATCTAGTGAAATTTCATTGCTATCCGCTTTTGCATTTACCATACCCTTGGCCATCTTTGCCATCCTCTCTGCTGCCGGGCAGCAGTAGTGGCTCCACATCAGAAACTAAATTGGCTATTTTGATTCCCGGACAACCTACTTGGCCATCTCAACCATCTCAGCAACCTCAGTTTTTGTTTTTATCTCAATTGCATCATTCACCATTGAGTAACATCAGCATCTGAAAAGCATCAAATAAGGGGTAAAGGCGGAATCTATGTCATTACCTGAACTGTATTCATTTTTTCTTAGATGTCTCAGCCATCCTATGTGCCTTAGGTGCTTTAGCTGTGTCAGCCTCTTCATCTCCAATCTAGAAGCATTACCGTCTCAGAAGTTGCAGCTATGTCATTGCAGAAGAATACAAGCAACCATTTTGGCCATCATAGCCAGTAGCAACCAATTGTATTGATGAGTTTATACATCATAGAAACCTTATCAATGAAGGCGTGACATTAGGTGTTTCATTAGCAGCAACATGCCAAGCAATGATAGTGGAAGAGAAATCATGAAAAGGAGGTTGCCATAGCCTTCTCACACCTCTAGTCCAGCTCAAGTTTCTGATTCATCTTAGTCAACATAATCATCTAAGCCACTTAAAAAACTGCAGATGCGGCTATGTATTGACCAACATCAGCAATTGCAACAACTGTACGAGTTGACGTAAAGAGGAGTGGTAAAATTAGCACCCTTCTGTATATATATTTGTTTGGCTCTAGTGAAAAATGAAGGGTAGCAATAGGAGTGGAATTCATGAAGAGCCCAACCGTGAAAAATTGAGTGGTAGCAGCCAGCAACAATAGCATCAACAGCAGCAAAAACAGCAAGAATATCTGGAAGTGGTTGAAAATTTCAATAGCAAAAATAGAAATAGCAACATTGCATTTTTGTTCTTAAATAAGGAAAGATAGCATTAGCTGTGTCACAAGGAGCAGCCACAGCATGAAAATTGACAGCATAATTGTGGTGGATAGTGAATTGCGTGCATACAGCCATGAGCAATCATAGTGGCAACAATTCCAGCCAAGATGGCTAAATGGACAGGTGACTGAAACTTTTAAATGACTGGAATTTATTCCAAAACAAGAGAACTAACATGGGAGGAGGAAAAATAAAACCAGGGGGGGGGGGCAATAGTAGTGGCATGCACAGCAAANTATGTATTGACCAACATCAGCAATTGCAACAACTGTACGAGTTGACGTAAAGAGGAGTGGTAAAATTAGCACCCTTCTGTATATATATTTGTTCGGCTCTAGTGAAAAATGAAGGGTATAAATAGGAGTGGAATTCATGAAGAGCCCAACCGTGAAAAATTGAGTGGTAGCAGCCAGCAACAATAGCATCAACAGCAGCAAAAACAGCAAGAATATCTGGAAGTGGTTGAAATTTTCAATAGCAAAAATAGAAATAGCAACATTGCATTTTTGTTCTTAAATAAGGAAAGCTAGTATTAGCTGTGTCACAAGGAGCAGCCACAGCATGAAAATTGACAGCAGAATTGTGGTGGATAGTGAATTGCGTGCATACAGCCATGAGCAATCATAGTGGCAACAATTCCAGCCAAGATGGCTAAATGGACAGGTGACTGAAACTTTTAAATGACTGGAATTTATTCCAAAACAAGAGAATTAACATGGGAGGAGGAAAAATAAAACCAGGGGGGGGGGGGCAATAGTAGTGGCATGCACAGCAAAAATGTGCTGTTTTAGTTACACTTACAATGAACATCACCAACAGCATCATATCAGTAGCTATCTTTGTCACAGTGCCTCATTCTGCATCTTGGTCTATAGTGGTATTGATCTTTAGGATCACTGTCAATGAATCCATGGAATTCAGTGCTGTACCTTCTTTTGATACCACATTCCTCACCAAAGTTGGGGAAAACAGAACATTGAAATTGTAATGTGCCATCCCGAATGCCTGTGCATCCAATCCTGCCACCGAAGCCAAGTGAATTTTCATGCCAGTTTTCAATTTCCTCTCTTTACTTGACATCTTCCTTTACCACTACCGAAACTTCCTCCTCTATCTCTGCACTCACCATATCCCTTTTCATTTCATTTGCCACCAGTGGCCTCCACGCCTTTTCTTTGCAAAAACAAATATTCACTGGGCTGCAACTGTAGTAGCAGTGGCATCACCAACCACAGTAACGCTCACCATCTAATTTTTCTCTCTTGTTTCTACCCTCTCCATGTGTGTAAAAGATGCCAAATCCATTGCTACAGCCCTCCCAGCTCACGCATTCTCTGGTCTGCCAATGCAACAACCTCAATATTGCACCTAATTTAGAGGTCCCCTTCCACCTTCCATTTATCCCTGTATCATGTCAAATATCACTTGTTGTGTGAGTTATGGTTAATCATGGAACTTGAACATCCTGAAAAATGTATGTGAACTACACTTGTAGGGTCCTTTCTTCAAGAGATTTACTCATGAACATGCAGCTGTTACATCACTTTTACCTTTAGGACGAAGCAAATCTTCTCCTAAAAGAACATTGATCTATGGAGTTCCCCCCCCCCCCCTATTAATCTAAGTTGTTCCAGAATCTCATGTTTTTCAAGTGGACCACTTTTGTAGTTCAAATCCTCATAGGGTATTCTTGCTTGTTGTATACTTTCCCTCGGACTCGCCATAGGCTCTATGCCTACTGCTTGTTGAGCTATTATTCATACATTTTTTCCCTTTGATATTCTGATTGGATGATGCCTGAAGTTTTCTTGCCATTTACTTCTCAACGGTAGTTCCTCTCTTGCAGAAATACTTCAAGTGTATGTGGAGATTGAAGCAAGGAGTGTAGTCTAAAACCAGTGCAATGAACACACTGTGCAATTCTGATATTCCCCTCTGTTAGAGACACATGCGTGCCCCCACAACCCCCCCTCCACCCACCTCTCCAAACAACTCAATTTAATTTGGGGAATAAAGAAGACACTGTACCATACACACACACACACACACACACACACACACACACACACACACACACACACACACACAGAGAGAGACAGAGAGAGAGAGAGAGAGAGAG
>SZWC01022877.1:4269-26875 GCA_023375785.1 Penium margaritaceum
GATATAGATATAGATATAGATATAGATATAGGTATAGATATAGATATAGATATAGATATAGATATAGACATAGATATAGATATAGATATAGGTATAGATGTAGATATAGATATGGATATAGATAAAGATATAGATATAGATATAGATATAGATGTAGATGTAGATATAGATATAGATATAGATATAGATATAGATATAGTTATAGATATAGATATAGATATAGATATAGATATAGATATAGATATAGATATGGATATAGATATAGATATAGATATAGACATAGATATAGATATAGATATAGATATAGATATAGATATAGATATAGATATAGATATAGATATACATATAGATCTAGATGTATCGCAGGACCTCTTGTTCCTAAGTCCAACATGCTATCCATTGCGCTACACTTCTGCTGTCTCGCTTGGATGTGCAGCACGAACAAGGTTTGGCGGACTTACTCCAAGGGAGCAGTGCATGCCCAACCTATCCGTCAAGCCATAGCAGTTGCCATGGGGCATAAAAAAAAAACAATCTTTCCTTTGCACATTAGCCCACCTGCTCTGGTAGTTTTCACCCGCATGAACCTGTAGCTCTGGGTTGTATTTGTGCACGTGAACTTTCTCGGTCTTCACTTCTTATGTCTTGCATCCACCATGCCGACTCCAAGAGCACCTGCAACATGCAAGTTGTTGTCTAGCGGCTTTGTCAAGAATTCCGCAAGCATTTTCTTGGTTGCAACATGCTACAGTTCCACAACACCCTTTGCGACAAAGTCACGTGAGTAGTGGTACCGAATGTCAATGTGCTTTGTACGCCAGGAGATCATGTCATCCTCTGCCATAGCGATGGCACTTTGGTTGTCGATGCAGATAACCATTGCTTCCTCTTGTGGTGCCTTGATCTCATCAAGAAAACTGCAAAGCCACTGTGCTTCCTTGCACAGTTCAGAGAGTGCAATGTACTCCGCCTCAGCAGTAGAAAACGAGATGCAATCCTGATTCCTACTTGCCCACAAGACTGCACCACCGTTGAGAAGACAAACAAATCCTGAGGTGGACTTCCTCTCGTCAATCCGCCCTCCCCAGTCCGCGTCACTGTAGCATGTCAGTCGCAGCGAGGCTGATCCTTCTAGACCTCCAAACTGAAGTCCCACGTTCCGAGTCTTTTTGAGTTAGGAAAAAATCATCTTCACGGCTTGCCAATGTTCTGGCCCAGGGTTGGCCAAAAACCTGCTCACCTGGCCAACTGCATAAGCAAAGTCAGGACGCATTCCCACCATCGCATACGTGAGGCTCCCAACGGCGGACTGGTACAGAATGTTTTGCGGCTCGTTGCTTGGTGACATGGAGGAGGAGAGCTTGTAGTTGGAGGGCATGGGGGTGCTCACGGGTTTGCAGTCCTCCATGTTGTAGCGCTTCAAGACGTCCATGATGTACTTGGTCTGGTTGAGCTCGATGGTGCCTGCTTTGCGGTTGCGGTGAACAGCAATCCCAAGGTAGTACTCAAGAGGTCCCATGTCCTTCATCTTGAACTTTCTGGCAAGATCTATCTTGAGGTCCGTAAGGGCCTCCTGCGAGGACGAACACATGATAAGATCGTCCACGTACAACGCCACGAGGAGCAAGCCACGTTTGTCCTCCCGCACATAGACGTTGGGGACATTCTTACAATGTGCAAAGGAGATCTCAACCATGAAGCTTTCCATCTCCTTGTACCAAATCCGTGGGGCCTGTTTCAGCCCATACAACGCCTTCACCAGCTTGCACACCTTACCCTTGAGTGCTTTGACACCTTCCGGTGCCTCCATTAGCACCTCCTTGTCAAACTTCCCATAAAGGAAATCTGTCTTCACATCCATCTGGTGGATCTCAAGGTCTTTGGTGGCAGCGACGGCAAGCAGGGACCTGATGGAGGCAAACGTGACAAACGGTGCAAAGGTCTCATCGTACTCAGACCCTGCACGCCTTGAGAATCCTGTCGCCACGACCCTTGCCTTGTACTTGTTGATGCTATTGTCTTGCTTCAGCTTCAACCTGAGCACCCACTTTGGGCCCACCACGTGAGCGTTAGCGGGTCTGTCCACCAGAACCCATGTGTCATTTTCTTTGATGGGCGCAAGCTCGCTGTCCATCGCCTCCTTCCACTTGGCCACATCTGGCCTTGCCAGCGCCTCAGCCACAGTGAGCGGCTCTCCCTGAGCCAAACAGGACCAGCTCAGTCCAGTCCAGCTTCCGGTGTCCGCGTCGTACTTTGGAGTTTGCTTTCTTTGTCATGTGCTGCAACGTTGTATTGCTGGTGGATCTTCACAATGCCGTTGCTCCTGTGCAGCTGGCTTTCCTGAAGTTAAGTTTTCTTCTTTTGACGAGCCACTGGACTCCGAGCTGGTTTCAGAGGCCTCGGACGTCTCCGACTCTGTGTTGGAGCTCGCCGCTGCGTCAGCCTGCGCAGCCGCTCTCCCTGCGACACCACTGTTCTTCACGTCCTGCCGTACTGGCATCACTTGCCAGTTTTTGGGAGCTTGATCTCCTGACTCTAGCAGCACCAACCACTCTCCCTGTTTTGGAGCTTGCGTGGGATCAAGCATCTCTTCCTTGCCTGGTTTCCTCTCGTCAAAGGTTACGTCCCGGCTGGTGATGAGTCTTCTTCCTGCCAGGTCCCACAAGCGGTATGTCTTGTGAGTCGTCTCATAGCCCACCATAATGCACTTTCACGCTCTTGCATCCAGCCTGCCGGCACCCTCACCCGTCTGGACCTTTTCCCATGAGGTGCAGCCGAATACTTTCAGGTGTGATGCGCCCGGCTTCTTCCCTGACCAAACTTCTTGTGGCGTCATCTGTTGCTTGCCCTTTTTCTCTCCGCGCCTGCCCAGAGCAGCCGCAGGAGTCCAGTTGACACGATAGCATGCCGTTCTTGCCGCTTCCGCCCAGAACCGCGGTGGAAGCTTTGCATCAAGGAGCATGCTACCCACCATGCCGAGGATGGTCTGATTCATCCATTTGGCAACACCATTGCTCTGCGGCGTGTAAGGCGTTGTGGGATGGTGGTTGATCCCATGTTGCCGCAACTAGCCCTTGCATGCTTCATACTCTCCGCCGTTGTCGCTCCGCATTGCTTTGACTTTTTTTGCATTCTGCTGCTCCACCATGACGACAAACTCCTGCAACGTTTCTCTGACCTCTCCCTTTGCTTTCAGGAAGAACATCCACACCTTGCGGCTGTGGTCGGCGATGAAGTTCAGAAAATACTTGCCACCACCGTTTGACGTCGTGCGAAAGAGTTTGCACACGTCGGTGTGAATCAGGTCAAGGGCTGATTCTGCGGGGGGACCGTTGCACTCAAAGCGCGTTTGCTTGGTCTTGCCTTGAGGCAAGGTTCACACAGGCTGCCACACCCAACCGCATCCTTCTTGCAACCATCCATGCCGCGGACCAGCTGTTGTTATTGGATGACTTGGAGCGTGCTGTTTGCAACGTGCCCAAAGTATCTATGCCACAGATCAGTGTCTTCATCCTTTGCGGCAGAGGATATTTTTTCAGTTTCCGTTGGTGTGCTCTCTTGCGTTGGTGCCGACACCACTGCCTCCGCCACACCTGCATGAACCTCGTCGTCCGAGCTCTTTGTTGCCGTTGTCTGCAATACGTAGAGCCCTTCAATCCCTGGGACCTGTACCACAAGATCTTTGTTGGCGTAGAGGACCTTGATGTCCTCGTTCCTGGCGATGACCGCCCTCTTCTGCGTGAACACCACCGTCATGTCGTTGTCTGTTTTTTTTACACGGACAGGAGGTTTGCCGCAAAGGAGGGCATGTAGACCACGTCACGTAGCCGTAGATCCCTCTCCGCACCATTGAGGCTGATGCTCACCAGCTTGTCTCCCACGCCCTTTGTGTTGACAATGCTACTGTTTGTGCATCTGAACCGCCGCTCGGTGGGGCCAATGGAGACAAATCCAACCTTGTTGTTGCTAGAGTGATGATCGGTGCCGGAGTCGAGCCCGAAAGCTCCTGGCCTGAGCAGCGCCGCTCCTTTTGCCGGAGGCGTGCTCTGTGCCATCATGTTGGTGGCTTCTTTTCCAACCCTTTTGCTGCCTTTGTTCCCACCGCTTCCACCGTCTTTCTTCTTTGGCGACCTGCACTCTCTTGCCCAGTGCCCAGGTTTGCCGCAGTTGCGACAGTTGCCCTGTCGCTTGGGAGCGTTGCTGCCATTGTTGCCTCCGCCACCACCGCTTCCGCCACCACCGCTTCCACTGCCGCCTTTCTGACCAGAGGCTGACCCTTTGCTCCCGCGGCCACCGTAGTGTGCGGCATAGGCTGAGAAGTTAACCTCACTTCCGCTACGGCGCATGGCCTTGTTTCGCACATACTCGAACACTGCCGTGTACGTCAGGTCATCCTCCTTCCAGCCGCCCATGACGGCGATCATTGGGCTCCAGCTCTCCGGTAGCGCCATGAGGAGGACCATGGCTTGCATGTTTTTGTCAAGGTTCCAGTTCATCTTGCAAGCCTCGCCAAGGATTCCTTCAAACACCTGTAGGAATTTGGGGATTGATTCCCCCTCATTCACCCGCATGCTGATCAGCCGTTGTAGGATGAATAATCTGTTTGCAAAGGAGGTGAATTGGTGCACGCGCTTGAGCTTGTCATAAGCTTCGGAAGCCAGCGTGTACTCGGCAATGATGGGAATATACTTCTTAGCATTCGCATTGCTTAGGAATGACATGACAATGTCATTCCGTTCCATCCATGCCTCGTGCTTGGGTGAGCCCACCGTAGGAGCCTGCTCCTCTCCCTTTAGTAGCTTGATGAAGCCGCGCACTTTCATCGCCAATTCGAACTGCCATCTCCAGAGCAGAAAGTCGTTCCCCTAAAAGACTGGGATTCCTCCCAAAGATCCGAGACCTTGTGGCAGTGCGGTAGCACTCACTGTTGCTCCAGTAGTCTGACCTGTGACAGCCACTGTTGAGTTTGAAGACTGCCCTGCGACAGCCCCTGTTGTGTTTGAGGACTGCCCTGCGGCAATCCCCACTACTCCTGATAAGCCAGCCATTTTTGCTGCCCTTTTATGCAATCTGCGTCTCTGCTATGTTGAGGCCGATGTAGGCTGATGTTAGCTGATGTATGCTACCGGTTTAGAGGTGCAGTTCCATTGCTTACCCCTCCAGCCGATGTTTGCCTGCAAACAGAGAAGACAGATTGCACTAGCACACCCAGGGTCTTGCCTCCAAGGGCAGAGCGTGTCCTGGTTGGGACCGAAGGGTCGTGCCTCCAAGGGAAGAGCTTTTCCTTGGTCCCTGTGTGCTAGGTGCAAGTTGAGTCGTTGCGGTTGATGAAGCAGACGGAGTTGATGGAGCTGATGGAGCTGATGTGCGCACTTGGAGAGAGGATACCAGAGTCGAGCGAAGCGTGCCTTACAACTGGTTAGTGCGGACCCATAACCCTTTGTCAACCAGCCTGAGGAAAACGGACTAGAAAACAGGACCAACACAATAGCACCTGCTGTCCGCTCCTAGCATTTCAGCTAGGAGAAGATATCACCCTCAGGATCACTGCTCCACACTGAGCAATTCCTAGGCAATCACTTGCTAGAAGTTGTTTCCACTTAACGCTTGGTCACTTTCGCGCAAGGTGCTAGTCAAAGACTAACTCCTGGGGCTTAGACCAACCAGTGTCTTCTTTATACTGTTCCTTCGTTGGAACAGTATAAAGAAGACACTGGGGAAGAAGGGGAAAAGGAGGCACAGTTCAGGCCAAGAGCAATCACAACAGTAGCAGTCACCAGGCAATAGCAGTGGACGTACTCTTCACAGTCTTCCCTACTCTTCACTGTCTACTTTCTCTCGTCATTTCACCAACATCTCATTATAAGCATCCTCACACTGCATCACCTGCCCCTTTCCCTCAGTCCTCACCAGATGTGGTCGTGCCCATCTCTGAGCCTGAGGTGATCTCCTCAAGCCCAAGTTTCTCGTGTGAGCCCGGTGGTCGTCTTCGACCATTGGTCTTGGGAGTCCAGCGAGTGTCCAGTCCCGCACCTAGGCTTTCCACTCGCAGCATTGCAAGTGGTGATCCTGGCACAAAAGCCCTAGGCCTGAGCGATCGCACAGATCACAAAGAGGTATACGCAGCTTATCCTGTAGGGCATGATCTGGTCACTCGCGAGTTTCGCATCGCTTGTGATGCAGCTGCTAACCTTGTGGTCGTCCGGCCCAGCTCTGAGGCGTGTGCACTTGCCACTCAGAGCTCCCCCTTGATGGCCCCTAATTCGGGTACTTTGAGGGAGGCTCTCGCATTAGAGGATGCAGATGCATGGCGTGTTGCCTATGAGGATGAGCTTCGTGCCATCGAAGAGCACAAAGTTCTTGAGCTAGTCGACCTTCCACTTGGGAGGAAGGCTATTCATGTCAAGTGGTTCTTTGGCAAGAAAGTGAAGCCGGATGGCTCACTAGAACGCCACTAGGCTCGGTTGGCCATCAAAGGGTATTCCCGGATTGAGGGTATTGATTACACTGACAATTTTCTCCTATCGGCCGCATGACCTCAGCTCGAGCTCTGATTGGTGTGGTGGCTCAGCATGACTGGGAACTACACCATATGGATGTGAACGATGTATTCCTCCATGGCTGTGTGCATGAGGAGATTTACGTGGCTCAGCCACCAGGCTTTGAGGACGATGACAAGGACTGGCGCCTGTGTAAGTCCTTGTACGGACTCAAGCAGTCTCCTTGGTGCTGGAACCAGGAGATTACAGGCACTCTGACTCGTGCGGGGTATGTACATAGTGAGGCAAATCCCTCTCTCTTTATCCGACGGTCGCCTAAGCGGTTCACCGCCATCCTGGTCTATGTGGATGACCTTCTAATCATGTCTCCCTCAATGGAGGCCATGAAGGAAGCCAAGGCGGTCCTCTAGACTGCCTACAGGATGAAGGATCTTGGTCCTACAGCTGTGTTTCTTGGCATGGAGATCGTGCGAGACCGCAGATGCCGGACACTTCTTCTTCATCAAGCCCGATATGCACAGGTTGTAGGGGAGAATTTTAGTGACCTCCTTGGTGCACTGCCCACGGCCTCCACACCCCTCATACCTGACGGGCAGGATGCCCTAAAGGTGGATGATCCCACACATCTGGGGGAGACAGTGGATGTGACCTTGTTCTTCCGTCTCATCGGATCCCTGATGCACCTGGCCACTACCACACGCCCCGACATCGCCTTTGCCGTTACCCTACTTACACATTTTTTGCAAGCTCCATGTGTTAGAGCCCTTCATGCGGCTTTGCGAGTTTTGCGGTGTGTGGTCTCCACGCCATGCCTCAGACTTTGTTTTCGCCGGCAGTGTTCAGTGGTTCTTGACGGCTACACCGACAGCGACTGGGCCTGGAGTCCAGATGGACGCAGTCGCACCTGCTACGTGTTCCTGCTCAGTGGTACCATTGTGTCTTGGCACAAGGGAAAGCAGAGCTACTCTGCATGTAGTTCGTTGGAAGCAGAGTATGTTGCTCTGGGTGCAAGGGTTGCTGAGGCACTGTGGCTGCAATGCTTGTTCATTGATTTGGGTCAGTCAGTGCCCGCCATTGTGCTTCGCTGTGACAACCAGAGTGCTCTTGCTATTGCCGAGAACTCTGGAGTTTTTCATGCTCGCATGAAGCACATTGCGATTGAGCATCATTTTGTACGTGATCTGGTGAAGCGACACATGATCTCCGTCAGCTGGGTCGACACTAACATGCAACATGCTGATTTCTTGACAAAGGCACTGGCTTGTGTGAAGTTCTGGTGGCCATTTGTTATGTTGGGCTTTGCCCCTTGCCTCAAAGTGGTTGAGTGTGAGGTGTGTTTGTGTCTGAATCACGACTGTTTCTGCACTCATTGCTACATTCCTTTCAGTGCTGCACGCGTATGGACATGCGTACCATCGAGTCATGGAGGAGTGTTGTAATTTGTGAGGTTCTCATCGACCTGTATTGTTTACTGTGACCTCTCAGCCGTGTCCATGCCTGTGCAGATCCCTGATGTGGACCCAAGTGGCACTGGTGCATGGTCTGGTGATGGACCACCTACTCGGTGTTGACCGATAACCGGCCCAGAGTCCTAGATGCTGTGTGGGACCTTCTGCAGTTTTCCTGCAGCTTGTAGGATTTCATCGATGGAGTGGCCGTGGGCCCGATTTGCATGGTTTGCATTGTGTGTCCACCGTTTGATCCCGGATGTATGCACGTGAGCGGTCACAGCGTCCGGCTTGAGATCTTGCATGTTTAGGTTCAAACGGCATAGAGTTCTGACTTGTCTGCACAGACGTACGGCCAAAACAGTGTTTTTGGGCCAGTTTTAGGACAGACCTTGCACTGCTGCGTACCACACCTGCCGTGCACCGTGGCAGGTATTCATGTTGTGGACGCTTCATTTGTTCTCTCTCTTAGCATTACTAAGCTATTGAAGGTTATGAGACTTTGTGCGTCTCCCTAGCTTGACTCTTGCTGTTTCTTGCACCTGCTTGCTTGCTAGTGCGCCAGCTGACAAAACATTGTCGCCCCATCAGCAACAACGAGGTTAGGAAGCTTCCTAGCAATTTCTCACTATTCACTAGCTTGACAGCAGAGATCTGGCAAGCTGACTCATAGGTCATGCAAGGTGCAGTGAGAGTAGGATTGGAACACGTCATATGAACCAAGGCTTTGCTAAAGCATAATGCAAAGAGAGTGAGAGGTCAGGTCGTAAGTGCCGCCCGCTGGCGGCGGTTCAGCGACGGGCTGCATTTTCCTACTAAATCTGTTGAAAACCATGTTTCACACTATATCTTTCTGCTTAGGCATCCAAATCAAGAACCGTCACAACCAAACGGAGAAGGGTGCAAAACCATACGCAATAGATGTCCACGCAACATGGCTTTTTTACTAAAAGGTGTCTCGTAAATGGAAAGCATGCATCCGGCCAACCGGCCTCCCTGCCAAAAAGCCAAGCATGGTCGAGCCTGAGCCCTAGCTTCTCACGAGTGTCACCGGTGGATAGTTGTGGAGTCTCGTGCAATCCCTAGGCCACGTCAGCTCCCCCGCAGGTATGAGGTGGATGTCTCGTCAGGGATATGCACGAGCATGGACATGAGGCGAGGGGTCACTGTAAGTTATGCACATCATCAGATGGGCCCTAACAGCTAGTGCGCTGAAAGAATGAATTGAGTAAGCTAGTCATTAGTACATGGGGATGTCCACTCTGTTTCTTAATCCATGCATTCCAGACTTTGCCAAATTCTAGCGATGCAATTCTACCACTCATCACCAAAGCTCATCTTTCATCGAGCATGGGCCTGCATGTCCTCAAACGATTCCTTCACTTGCCATCATAGTTCATTCTCTGGTGTCATTGATGCTCGTGACATCCCACTCACGAGCGTCAATGTGGGAGATTGAGCGTGCATGTGCTGATAAACATTGTGGGAGTAGCTAGATTTTGGTTGCTTTGCATGTTGGGTGTCCCCAGCTGCCAGATGTTACCGACAGTGGCCGCACTAAGTTAATGATGTGGTGATTTGCACAACCCCATGGGTGGCTCCATACTCCTACTTATACTTCCCACAATTGGAGCTTCCCTCCACAACAGACATGATGTTGTGTTGCCACATTGTGGGTGTTGTGATTTGTGACGTTCCTGTCGACTTGTACACTTTACTCTGACCACTCGGCCATGTCCATACTCGTGCAGATCCCTGATGCGGACCTTGGTGGTACCGGTGCGTCATCTGGTGGTGGACTACCAGCTTGGAGTTGACCGACGACAGTTCCACAGCTCCGGACGCTACCCGGGACCTCATGCAGTTTTTTTGCAGCATGCAGGAGTTTGTCGGTGGACTGGCCGTGGGCCCGATTTGCATGTTTTTGCATTGTGTGTCCACCTGTTGATGCCGGATGCATGCATGTGGCCAGTCGTAGCGTCCGACTTGTGATCTTGCACGTCTATGTCCAGACGGCGTAGCGTTCTGACATGTCTGCGTAGAGTTACAACCAAAACAGTGGTTTTATGCCGGTTTTAGGACAGATCTTGCAATGCCTTGTCGACACCCGCCGTGCGCCATGGCAGGTACTTATGCCATGGACCTGTCATTTGTCATTCCTCTCTACAAATGCTATTGAAGCATTCTGACACTTGGCCTTGTGTCTCCTAGCCAGACCCAAGCTGTTGTATGCACGACTTGTGACTTTTGTCACCGTCTGACCAGGCACTAACGCATAGTTGGCGGCTGTGTTGCTAGCAAGCTTCCATGCATCTTCTCATGGTATCACAGCAGTGAGACAGTTCTCACCGAGCTGCGCAGCAGAGACACCTCAGAGCAGCAACAGTGAGAGTCAACAATGCAGCACATCAACAGGGACCTATCGATGACAGCCGACTGCCAACGACGTCGCTCACCATCATCACGTGAGACTGTATCAGCAACAGCCGCTAACGGTTGCAGCCAACAGCTGTAGTAGGCTGCAGTTGCCAGCAGTTGCCGACATTGGCACATGTAGTAGCACTTGCATTGAGCAACAGTAGCAGCAGTGCAACAGAGCAACAACACAGTAGCAGCGCAAAAGCAGTGGCGGCAGCAGCGCTCGGCGTCAACAGCACAGCGGTAGCGCGTGACGGCAGTAGCATAGCAACAGCGCAGTACCAGTGGCAGTAACAGTGGCAACAGCACCACAGCAGCAGCACAGCAACTTTGGAAGCAGCAATGGCGGCAGCAGTAGCGGCGGCAGCAGCCACAGCGTGCAGCAACAGTATCAGCAGCGTGCAACTGTTGTCATAGCTGCGCACGTAGCCGCGCGGCTACTGCTACAGCTGACGATGCAACAGTAGCAGCAACTGAGCAGAAG
Organism: Penium margaritaceum; assembly: GCA_023375785.1. Classification (NCBI taxonomy): domain Eukaryota; kingdom Viridiplantae; phylum Streptophyta; class Zygnematophyceae; order Desmidiales; family Peniaceae; genus Penium; species Penium margaritaceum. The sequence goes on from SZWC01022877.1 coordinate 15,120, forward strand.
TTGCTACGCAGCTTCTGCACAGCTTTTGCGCGGCTGCTTTGGAGCGGCCGCCTGCTCGCATAGCAATCGCGAGGGTTGATAAAAAAATGGAGGAGGGAAGATGATGTCAGTATTTTTCCTTGCTGACATCATCAGGTCATGCTAATGTCAGCAACTTCCTGCTGACATCATCACTTTCCTTGATAAAATTTTTGGTCGGAGAGTCAAAAGCTGACACCGTTTCAACTCCTCGAGAAATGCTAGCTTTTTTGTAATTCAACCATGTTGACGTCTCGGCCCATAATGAGCGGCGACATGGCTCCGTCTTGTGATAAGGGAAAAAGGATACTAGATCCCTCTTCTTCCTCCTCAGGGGTCATGAGCCCACGTTTACAGGCTATTGAGGACCTGCGGAGCCAGCAGGATGAGATTCGCCGCCTACAACGGGAGCAGACGGACGCCATCCGTACACTCACCGAGCTTCTTTGGGGTCATTTCACGACCCCACCACAGACCCCTGAGGGAGCGGCCGGTGTCACACCCTCTACACAGTAATCAGCTCTAGCACCAGAGACAGGAGCAAGAGCCAACCCGCCACCTCTTGATCCTTAGGATGAGGATCTAGATATGCCAGGCATGGAAGATGACTTTCACGAGCGCGAGATTTGTGTACTTCAGGAGCGTCTCCGCCAGATTCGGATGAGCTCTCGAGCCCCATACACATTTCGCTTTCCCGAGATTCGATCGTCGCCTGACCTCCACCCCAGCGACTTCCCTCTTCCCGGTGTCGTTCCCATCCCTCGTCCTTCCCAGCTTGTGGTTGCTCTCCCTACGGAGCGGCAACCCAAGGACTTCGAGACACCACCTCCACGGTATGTCAGCAAGGACGGTTTTGACTGTTGGGAGACCATCTTCCAGGTTTGGGCCACTTCAGAGGGCGTGTGGCCCTACTACCACAGTCTGTATTAGACAAGGGACCGAGCACACGTGCTGACAGTATCTAGGGCAATGCGCGGACTTCTCTACGCCATACCCCGAGAGATCGTCGTCGACTTCCGCTTGTTCCTTGGTGAGGCGAGCACAGGCACCAGTGCTGATCTACGCGGGGGCTAGGACCCGGAATAATCCTTGCTTGCTGTGGAGACGCACGCCACCCGCACCGTGCACATTCATGCCTTTCACTCCCTTTGTCAGGGGCCAGCCGAGCCTGCACCCGACTATTGGCGACGCACCATGGGACCTCAAGAGGTACAGAGCTGTGGGCGCTCCGTACGATCATGCTCGGAGTTCGCCTTGAGCACACAGACATCTGCACGAGTTACAACATTGCCGTGCTTGAGCCTTTTTTGGCCTCACTGTAGCTTCTTCCTTGGGCGCACCAGCTCTTCCTCCAGGTGACTTCCGCCCGTGAGGCAGCCGTGGCTCATCAGGAGATCCCCCTTGCTACAGCAGTCATTGCATCACCATCAATGCCCCTCCTACAGACTCCATCTCCATCCTCTGCCACGTCCTCCTCTTCCCATTCCACCCCAATTACACGGACTCAGACACAGGGTGTTGCGGTAGCAGCACAGGGGAAGAAGGGGCGATGGAGGCACGGCTCGGGCCAGCAGCAGACACAACAGCAGCCGTCATCAGGCAATACCAGTGGCCGCTCTGTTCACTGCTACAACTGTGGAGGCGCTCATCGCTACATCGTGTGCTAGCAACCGCTTGACTGGGTGCGGATTACTCGCGGGCTCCAGGCTGCGCACGCACTATAGTCCATGTCGAGCAGCACATCCTCCGGGCGCGCGGCGGCCATGACCGCAGTAGTTCTCGCTTCACCACCGGCGACCACAGGCGACCCAGACCCACGTGACCGCACCATCGCCGGGCTGTGCCACCTTCTGGCGCTTTACTTTCAAGGAGGTGCGAGTGTGTTGTCACAACCAAGTGGTTGACGAAATGTCTGTTTGTCTGTTCTTGTGGCTCGGGATGACTCGTGTGGAGGGACACAGTCAGCATGTGATGACGATGGGCCTGAATGTACAGATTGGATTCATGAGACTCACCTTTGTGTTCTTCGTCGTTCCTCCCCACCTGCTGCCCAGCGTCCGTCTGAATCCGAGTGTTCCATTGCCCGTTGTATAGTGACGTCTTCTAGTCTAGTTGTTCCTGGCCCTGTTGCGTCTGTTTATTGCGTCCGTACAGGATGTGGTCAGTCCTTGCCAGTCCAGGGTCTTGGGGTCGTGTGTTTGGATGGTCCATTTGCCCCCCTGTATCTTTCCAATGTGCTATTTGTGCCTGACATTGAGCTCAGTTTGCTTTCTATATGTGCTTGCACACTGATGGGACTCTCTGTGGAGCACACTACAGAGTCCGCGACTATGACTGCTATTGACACTCGTAGCGTTGTTCTTCGTGCCTCTATTGTGGATGACCAGTATCGTGTCTCTTAGACTTCTGCTCCTTGCTCCCCCTGAGCTCGTGTTTTCTTCACTAGTGTTCTGTCTCCTGAGAACCAGCGATTACCTCATCACCGCCTGTGTCATGTAGGCTCCGACACAGTGTGGAAGCTCATTCAAACACAGCTCGCCCTCGGTCTTGACGCGGCTTCTTTCAAGAAGCCACTCAAGACCGACTGTCTCTTTTGCGCTCAGGGTTAGATGCTTCATTGCACCTACCCTTACTCTCGTTCTCGTGCACTTAGCCCTCTCGAGTAGTTCCATTTGGACCTTCTTGGTCCTCTTCCTGTCGAGTCTCTGTCCGATCGGGGTCGATACGTCCTGACCCTAACTGATGACTTCACCCGGATGCGGTGGGTCTACTGCCTGTTCCAGAAGAGTGACACCGCTCTCGCAGTTTGCCTTTGGCTAGTGATGGCTGAGCGTCAGTCCCGCCACACGTTGCACACCTTCCGCTTGGATCGCGGCGGCACCTTCTTGGCAAAATGGAAAACTTCTTCGCCGAGCACGTGATTTCTCACCAGGTATCCGCTCTTGCTACTCCTCAGCAAAATGGTGTTTCTGAGCGCTGGAACCGCACCATGGAGGATGCGGCTCACGCTATGCGATCTGAGTACGGTCTCCTTGAGTCCTTAGCTTTTGAAGGCTTCGCCTACATTACTTGGGTTTGGAACAGCCTCGCACACGGTCCCCTTTCGGACCACGTTATACCATATGAGCTCTTGTTTGGCCATCGTGCTAACCTCCGCCTCACTCGCGATTGGGGATCCTTGGCTTTTATTTGGTACATTGAGGACCAGCAGGGGTCCAAGGTCTCACCGCCGGGTCACTTGTGTGCCTTCATAGGCATCCTCCCACGATGGATGGCCTAGCGCTTTTGTGACTCCGCTCGTCATCGCATTGTTGAGTCACGCAACGCGCTCTTCTTTGAGCCCCTCACCTACTGTGATCCTACATGGATTGTGTCGCTGTCCGTCATGCACGTTCCTACGTGTGAAGTTTTCTTATGGATGGGGGATTCTGTGCCTGCGAGCACCTCTTGCCAGGCTAATGTGTCCGTTCCAGCTCCCTCCACTTTGTGGTCTTCGGCTCTTGAAGACCCAACAATCATCGTTGTCCACCCAGAGACCTCTACAGCACAGCCGGCTTCTACCCGAGTTCCCTCGCACCCCACAGGTAACCATGATCTTGTATTTGTGGGTACTCCTATCACCGTACCAGTGTCCGTCGGCACTCCTGCCTCTATGTGTGGCCCTCCCTCGCCTGCTCCTACTATCACACCAAGTCACGCGTCTCTCACACACGCATCTCCTCGCACGGCATCACAAGCCGCATTGCCTCAGCCCTCCCCAGCAGCAAATTTGCCTCTTCCTGAGCCTGAAGAGCGCCCCTTGAGCCCAGGTTACTCCTGTGAGCCTGGCGGTCGTCTTCGACCATTGGACTCCGGAGCTCACCGAGTGTATGGTCCGGTACCGAGGCGCTCCACTCGCAACATCGCGAGTGGTGATCCCGGCACAAAGGCCCTAGGCCTGAGTATCTGCACTGAGCACACAAAGGTACATCCGGCATGCCCCGTAAAGCACGACCTCATCACTCGCGAGTTTCATATCGCTTGTGATGCAGAAGTCGATCTTGTGGTCGTCAGACCTAGCACTGAGGCGTGCGGTCTTGCTATGCGGAGCTCTCCCTCTATGGCGCCTGACCCGGGCATACTTAGGGGAGCTCTCTCATCATAGGATGCTAACGCTTGCCATGATGCCTGAGAGGATGAGCTTTATGCCATCTGAGAGCACGCAGTTTATGAGCTAGTCAACCTTCCACCTGTTAGGAAGGCTATTCAAGTCAAGTGGGTATTTTACAAGAAAGTGTAGCCAGGTGGCTCACTAGAACACCACAAGGCTTGCTTGGTCATCAAGGGGTACTCTCAGATTTAGGGCATCAATTACACGAACACCTTTGTCCATGTTGGCCGCATGACCTCAGCTCGAGCTCTGTTGAGTGTAGTGGCTTAACATGACTGGGAACTGCACCAAATCGATGTGAGCAATGCACTCCTCCACGGCGCTTTGGATGAGGAGATTTACATGGCTCAGCCACCTGGCTTTCAGGAAGATAACAAGATCTGGCGCTTGCGGAAGTCCTTGTACTACCTGAAGCAGTCTCCTCGGTGTTGGAACCAAGAGATCACTGGCACCCTGACTGGTTCGGGATATGTATAGAGCAAGGCAGATCCCTCTCTCTTCATTCGACGGGCGCCTGAGTGATTCACCACCATCCTAGTCTATGTCGACGACCTTCTGATCGTGTCTCCTTCACTGGAGGCCGTGAAGGAGGCCAAGGCTGTCCTCCAAACTGCCTACAGGATGAAGGACCTTGGTCCTAAAGCGGTGTTTCTTGGCATGGAGATCGACGAGACCGCAGACGTCCTACTCTACTACTACATCAGGACCGATACGCACGTGTTGTGGGGGAGCTCTTCAGCAACCTCCTTGGTGCAATGCCCACGGCTTCCATACCTCTCATGCCTGACGGGCACGATGCCCTGAAGGTGGACAATCCCACACAGCTAGGGAAGACAGTGGATGTGACCTTGTACCTCTATCTCATTGGATCTCTGATGTACGTGGCCACTACCACACGTCTTGACATCGCATATCCCGTCAACCTCCTTGCCCAGTTTTCGTAGGCTCCACGCGCTAGAGCCCTTCACACGGCTGTGCGATTGGTGCAGTACGTGGTCTCCACACCGTACCTCGGACTCTGCTTTCACCGGCAGTGTTCGATAGTCCTTTAGGGCTACACTCACGACGATTGGGCCTGGAGCCAAGATGGAAACAGTCGCACCGATTACGTGTTCCTGCTCGGTGGTACCGTTGTGTCCTGGCGCAGCAAGAGGCAGGGCTACATTATACTTACCTCATTGGAGGCAGAGTATGTTGCTTTGGGTGCAAGGGCTGCTGAGGCGGTATGGTTGCAGCGCTTGTTCCTTGAGCTGGGCCAGTCAGTACATGCCATTGTGCTTCATTGCGACAACCAGAGTACTCTTGCCATTATGCAGAACTCTGGTGTCTTTCATGCTCGCACGAAGCACATTGAGGTTGAGCATCATTTTGTGCACGATCTGGTGGAGCAACATGTGATCTCTATCATTTGGATTAGCACTGACATGTTGCGTGCTGACTTCTTGATGAAGGCACTAGCACGCGGAAAGTTCCTGGTGGCCATTCATCTGTTGGGCTTCGCCCCTTACCTGAGACTGGTTGAGTCTGGGGAGGGTCTGTGTCCATGTCACATTTGCCGTTGCACTCGTTGTTGTACTTGTCTCACTGCTGCACGTGTATGGACATGCGTACCATCGGGTCATGGAGGAGGGTTATGATTTGTAATGTTCCTGTCGACCTGTAGAATTTACTATGACAACTCAGCCTTGTCCATACTTGTGCAGATCCTTGATGCGGACCCTGGTGGTACCGGTGTGTCATCTCGTGGCGGACTACTAGCTTGGAGCTGACCGACGACCGTTCCAGAGCTCCGGACGCTACCCGGGACCTCCTATAGTTTTTCTGCAGCACACGGGAGTTTATCCATGGACTGGCCGTGGGCCCGATTTGCATGTTTTTGCATTGTGTATCCACCGTTTGATCCTGGATGCATGCATGTGACCAGTCCTAGCGTCCTGCTTGAGATCCTACACGTCTTGGTCCAGACGTTGTAGCAATCTGAGATGTCTACGCAGAGTTACGGTCAAAATAGTGGTTTTGGGCCAATTTTTAGGAAAGTTCTTGCACTGCCGCGTGCGACACCCGCTGTGCGCCGCGGCACGTACTTGTGCCATGGACCTGTCATTTTTCATTCCTCTTTCTAAATGCTATTGAAGCATTCTGACACTTTGCCTTGTGTCTCCTAGCCAGACCCTTGCCGTAGTGTGCACGACTTGTGACTTTCGTCACCGTCTGAACAGGCACTGATGCCTAGTCTGTGGCTGTGTAGCTAGGAAGCTTCCACGCATCTTCTCAATAGGAACACCCTATCATGAACTTGACCAATGGCCTTCGCGTTGGCTTGTTCCCACTTTCATGAACATCAAGCATGAGCTTGACTTTTAGGGCATGCGGGCCCATGAAAAAACGAACATGAGCTCTGTGTGTCAGTGCGATACAAGACGGCAAGAATTTGGCTAAGTCTCGAACGTTGAATATAAAGAACATGGAGAGTTTACAAATGAGCCCCTAACGGGCATATATAGGGGCGCCGGCAGCTAACCGCACCGGGCACCGTCACCCCTGTTGAACCCAAATGAGTCAACAGGGAGAACACACTGCATACACCACGAGAGAAACAAAGGTGGTCTCCTCGAGGCACCGGAACAGCTCTCCGAGTGCCCATGTCTCGACCACCGAGAAAATATGAGCAGTGCCAAAAAATCTCGGAATCAACATCCAGACATCACAGACAACTTTCCGAACATTGGAAGCCCCACAACAGCCATCGGATCTCCTCCTCGCACCGGTACAGTCAACCGGGTGCGCGGGTCTGAACCCACCGAGGAAACTCTCCTACCTCCTGACATGCCCACATGGCTGTCGGAACGCATCGACCGCGTCTTGCCGGCGCTGTCGTAGGTGCTGGGGAAGTCTCGGTGCAGCCCGGAGGCCCGTCGTGTCGTCACGCCCTCCTCTGCCATATATCCCGAATATGGGTTTATCAGTGAACTAACAGTGTCGGTCGTGACGGGTGGAAGCCACACAAACCAACACTCCCCTTGGCTGACATAGCCGTCCACGCGAGAACGAATGAGCAAAGGCATGGAACAACAATGCATGGCAAGCCATAACATGCATGAGTCAACTCGCACAAACACACACACACACACACACACACACACACACACACACCTTTGCTATCCATCTAGGGTCTCCGTGGACACTTGCATAGCCCACGAAGTGTCTGGGTCTCGACCATGAGAGGAGTGATGCACACGCACACAAACCAGTGTAATGCACATCATACACATGTCAGAGGACAAGATGGTCTCCTCATGACACTGGCGGTACCAGGGCCCGGGTCTCGACCACTACGAGCAATCCAACTCAATTGTATCATCATCCAAACACAGGATCAACAGAGGATCTCCTCGTAACACGGGTGCAATGCACCACGTGTCCGGGTCTCGACCAACAGCTCGCATGCACATGCCACACACAGTATAGCGACACACTAAGACACACGATCACATGGTCTCCTCGTGACACTGGTGCAATGCACCAAGTGTCCGGGTCTCGACCAACAGCTCGCATGCACATGCCACACACAGTATAGCGACACACTAAGACACACGATCACATGGTCTCCTCGTGACACTGGTGCAATGCACCAAGTGTCCGGGTCTCGACCAACAGTGTGCTACCATCTATATACAGCTGTGCAGGCACGTAGCGTGAGGCACATGCGGGATGCTGTAGATTCTCACAACAGAGCATGGACCTCGCCATGCATCTCCCATGGCGTCGCGTCAGGTCGAGGTCCACACAACACTCCCCCTGGGAAGATGAACCTGGCAGCGATGTCCTGGATGGAGAGGGTGATGTCGTAGCTGAACAGATCCTGGGCGATGAGTCATGTGGTGTATCCATCATGTAGAGACAGCTCCCCCTGTCACCTGCGAGTCGACTCCCTCCCTCAAAGACGAAGGGGTGTCTCCGGCTAAAACTCCTCACGTGAATCTACATCACATGGGATATACCAGTCCTCGCGTGACTGGCAAGGGTCCCAACTCAAAGTCTCTCCTGCCTCCGCACTGCCGCGATGCATCTGTGTGTGCCGGAGGAACGAGAATGGGCAAGCAGCACGCGTGCGTGGATGAAGTGGCGGAGCTGGCCTCCGATACGGGATAGCATACCCTCAGACAGAAGGGTATACTGCCAGAAGAGGAGAGCTGGAGCAATGAACCGGATCACCACTCGTGGATGAAGATAACGATGGGGCAGATGAATTGGGTGGATGAAGGTGCGTGACAGCAGAAGTAGAAGAAGGAGGAGCGATGATGGGGTCAACAGGAGCGAGGATGGCGAAAGCTGAAAGCACGCTCACCTCTCCTATAATAGTGTCCCCAATAGACGTCATACTCAGAGCTCGTACAAGATCCTCCCCGAGTATAGGTGTGCCAGATGCTGCTGGCGAAAGGCTCCTGCCGATAGCACTGATGCTGCTCTCCTGTGAGAATCGCTCACGCGCTGCCATCATCTCCTGCTGTAGCATGACTACACGCTCCTGCCAGTCAGCATAATCTACCTGGGACATGTCGAGGTGCCCCATGTCGACCTGGTGTAGAATAAACTTTGCCTCACTGGATGCTGCACATGCAGACTCCACAGCTCGTGAGTACAGTGCCATCTGCATCTTTGCTGCTGAAGGTGATGGAACTGGTGCCGTTGCATCCTCCTGGGGGTCAACCAAGGTCGCAATGTGCTGAGACGCCGGAACATCGGATGCAACTGCAGGTGTCGTATCCACATCACAGCTCGTGTCTAGCATGCGAGGAGTGAGCGATCGCATGCTGAGACAGAAGGAGAAGGAGGAGTCGTCAAAGTCCGTAGAGCATGTGGAAGCGTTGTCCGTGTAGGTGCTGCCACTCTCGGCGTCGATGTGATTGGTAGCGTTACCAAGAGGTGAAATCAAGGGGGCAGAACTCAGCTCCTGCTGACGAGGTGACTCCATCTGCATGTATGAATCTGCTCCGATGTCCTCGACTGCCGCCATAATGGACACACGTGTACAGGGCTTCAGCTCAGCAATGTCCGTCAAGGCGACCCACAAGCGCAACTGGCGCTCACGCACAGTCTCGCCGGGAACGCTGGTCGCTACCACCTGCTCGATGATAGAGTAAGGACCATCATCTGACTCCGTCATGTATGTCGTTGCTCCGTCATGGGTACGGGAACCCAAAGACTGTGGGAACATGGACGACTCCTCACGCTGAAGCTGGTCCTCAAGTAGTGCAGATGAGGCAGTGGAGCATGCTGTGTCTGTTGCAGCATATGTCCCGGCGACATCTCTGAGAATAATTGCTCTCAAGAACGCCTCAACCTCCAAAAGACCAACCGGCCGACTCTGCTCATGCACTACGCCTGCTGTCATACTGGTGTGAATCTCGTGCGCCAACGCCCACGGAGATCCATGTGGGGTATCCCGATCTGCGCGGGACTCATGTGCCACCGCCAGGCCGCTACTGATCGGAGTCGCAAGTGGCACTGCCAAGGCACATGAGACATGCACTCCTCGTGATGCAACCTGCTGCTGCAGAATATCTGGCTGCTGCCCCAGCGTAGATATTGACCTCGATGACATGCAAGTCCCAAGTACTCCAACATCCGTCGGAGTCGTGAGAGTCGTCTGCACACTCTCCCCCAAAAGGCATGGGCCTCCACCAGACGAAGTCGCGAGTGGCATAGTCCAGGGACGTCGTGCCTGCACTCCTTCTGAGGTAACCTGCTGCTGCAAAACATCCGGCTCCTGTCCCAGCGTGGATGCCGACCTCGATGACACGCATATCTCCTGCATTGGAACCTCCGCCGGGCTCGTGTGAGCCTGCTGCACAAACTCCGCCAAAACTCCGCAAGAGGAATCCCGATCCGTACGGGACCCCTGTGTAACCGCCGGGCCGCCACCGGTAGGAGCCGCAAGTGGCATTGCCCACAGACGTCGGGTCTGCACTCCTCCTGACGCAAGCAGCTGCTGTATAAGATCTGGATCCAGCGCGGACATGGAAGTCGAGCTCGAGGACACGCAAGTCTGCACCATGACCTCCATGTCAGGATCAGACTCTACGCGATGTTCTGTCACCGTATCATCAGAGTCTACCCGTACTGACGCTCGGGCAGCACGGCCCGACGCGACTGCGGATACTGTCGCTACTGTGACATCACGCAATGCGCGGTGACCACACTCCCCGTCGACAGGTACAGCAACGGAGACCAAGGAGGTGGAAGATGTATCAACACCGGCGCCAACACGCCATGCGGAGCGCTGACAACAACGTCGCAGAGTTACTCGACTTGAACGACTGCTGGAAGACAAGTCATCGCGGAGTGGCGGCGTGGTCACAGCAGAGTGGAGGAGCGAAAGTATGGTGGCAGCCTGGGACTGGCTGGCAGGTGAAGCTGAAGGGACACCATCGGATGAAGAAGGAGGAGATGTGGTCGAAGAGGCCGTCGACGAACGAGTAGCAGAAGCACTCTTAGTGACAACGAGGTCACAAAGCCGCTGCACCGTCTGCCGCAGGCCGTGGATCTCGGCGAATATGCTCGGCAGAGGTCCTGCTAGGGGATCTACCAACGCCGGCAGATCCGTATGCTATGAAGGACGCACGCTCAGTTGAGGCTGTAGCCAAGGTGGATGCCAGCCGGGAGGGCGCGTCCAACAGCGATGCCAACCATGATGTCCATCACCACAGTAGTAGCAGGCGAGCGCGCACGACGCCTGCTCAGATGTCCGCGCACTCATCTTGTGCGCTGGACGATGGATAGGCACCGAGGGCACCTACTCCTGGTGGTAAACACCAAGAAACGAGAGAGAATGAGGCTAGTAGGTGCTGTCATTCCTAGCTGTCACGGCGCCTGGGCATGCAAACGTGACCAGACGGGACGAGCTGCACTACCGCAGCACGCCCGGGGACTAGAGTCTGACAAACTGTGGCCACTAATGCTGCTGCCACTAATAGAGCAAAGACGGCTCCAAGACGAGAAGGGGTGGCGGTTGCAGGTGTGGCTGCTGCTCCAAGATGTAAGTGGCACAGCCCTCGCAGATGGACAGACTCGAATCCGGCGTCGATCAGTCGGAGTGCACTACGTGCACCAATCCATGGGCCCCAGCGAGACGCCGGTCCGCGACACGTGTCAAAGTAGAGATCGCTGCCGACGACAGTCCGCTGTCGGCTCTGCAGGCGAGAGTGCAAGCTCTCGCACAGCCGCCGCACAAAGTAGTCGTCGACACTCCACCGCCTGATGCTGCTATTGCGGATATGAAGCTGCGGTTGCTACGGCGGTGGTAGTTGGAAGAGTACCTTTTTTCTTTTTTTTTGTCGTGTTTCACTAGCCCTCAGGCCCCCCTTTTTTTTTCATCTTCTTCTTCTCTTTCTTGCCCTCGGCCAACCCCTCTTTTTTTTTTTTGGTCTCTTTTCAAGCTTTTTCAGGCATACCCCGTTTTATAGTTCTTGTCACTCGCCCCCCCCCCTTTTTCTCAATTACCCCTCAGGTGGACGAACAGAAAAAATAAGGAAAGGGGGGGGGGGCGTCCGGCCCTCCCACCCATACACGCTCGCTCGCTCGCTCG
>SZWC01022879.1:0-41740 GCA_023375785.1 Penium margaritaceum
CAACTTCCGCGGCACGCCATGAGGGGCTGCCAATGACATGTCGCTGTCACATCGTTTCAACCGGCGGTGACTATGAACATGCCGTTGGGTACCCAAAAAAGGGTGAAATAGCCCAGATACCCATAAAGCACGAAGTGTGACTCTCATCCGCCCGTCATTCGGAACAAAAGCAATGATCTACCCGTCGCTCAAAAGAAAAGCAACCAGCCGCCCGTCGCTGTACAGGAAAGCAACCAACTACCCATGGTACTTTCGCTTATCAAGGAGTACCGGCACCTGCATTGTATGTGTTGCATCGTGGGCACGATGTTACTTTATATCCTGTGAATTCGATTTTTGCCTTTTATTTCCGCAGTCCGTACAACGAGACGCTGCATGCCCTTCAATGCGACTGTAAATGTGTCTACATATATTCACATAAACTTGGTTCGCTGTTCATCCAGGTCGCGTAGGAAGGGGTACTTGATTTTCCATAAGATTATAGGTCGTCCGCTGCCTTCTACGTTGGTTCTCCTTTGCCATGCTGACGTTGTGTACACTCTTAAACAATAAGTCGTATGAAACACCGCCTGCATACCCAGATGCCCGCCTGGCTGCCGAACCTGCACGTGCGCAAATGGAGGGGCACCAGTGACCTGTGACCCTTGTCGCACGTGTGTAGTGCACGCGGCTTGGTTGCAAAACCTGTCCATGTATGCTGGCATGTGGATGGTCCTTCACATGCGTTGGCACAACTGAGAGTGAGCGTGAGCATGGACGGGGGGTTAGCGACACCCCCCCCCCCCTAGTGTTTGTCATTTCGGCCTGTGCAGCGCCGAGGTGCGGCTATGCAAGGGTTTCGTGTGTTCGCGGAGAAGCGACAACATGGCGCTCTCTCTCCTCGTCAAGCGAGGCGAGTTCATGTGCAGGGTACGTCAGGAATGTATTGTGTTGAGAAAATGCCAATGTACCCATTCTTCGCGCCATGGCGCCCCAGACCCAGGGCAGTGCCCGGAGGGCGGAGGCATCTACCTCCACCAGTCCGGTCCGCGTAGATCCCACATAGCCGCCCCGTCGCCCACGGATCTCATATGCCCAGGCATTGCGTCCTACGACTGCTGTGCTCTCACAACCGCGCGGCCCTCTGACACGAGGACGGGCGGTCTCCACCGGCCAGGGGGGCTTGCTCGTGGCGGCTAAGTTTCGCGTGCCACGGCAGGTACCTCCCCGTCATGTGGCCTCGCCGGCAACAGCTGCCACAACTCTGTCCGGTTCTTCAGACCCAAGGCGGCGTAACCTTCAACGGCCGAACCCACCGACAGCTGCGGGGTGACGCCCCACAGGCGTGGGTGTGGCCCCGCCGGTTGCACTTCCCGATGACCCGACGGCTGCTGCACGTCCCGCTGCACGTCCTGCGCCACCACGAGCTACACGACCTGCGGCACCATCTGCAACAATACCCGCTGTCTCTCCCGCTACAGCACCCGCGACTGTACCCGCTACTCTACCCGCTGCTGTACCCGCTGCAACACCCGCTGCACCACTCGCTGCACCACCCGTTGCACCACCCGCTGCACCACCCACTGCACCACCCGCTGCACCACCCGCTGCACCACCCGCTGCACGATTTGTGGCCCGACCCGGTGCAGCACCTGCTGCACTACCTGCGGGATGACCTGCGGTACCGCTCGCCGCACGACCACCTCAGCAACGCGCCTATCGCCCTGTGGAGCATGGTCTTCTGCCATCGCCTCCTCCAGCGCTGCCGTAGTTCACGACACACCACGATTTCATCCTTCAATCAGGTGCCGAGGAAGAAGTCTTCTTCTAGCTGAACAGAGACCGTGATTATGAGGAATGGGAAAGACGTCTCAACGAAGAGGCCGCCAAGAGCATGCGGTTGTTTCGAATGGAGCCACGCTCCCCAGAGCAGACCGAGGCTCCTCCTTACACACAAACGCGGGAAAGGCACCGTGTCATTTGTCCTAGTGCCTCCACCAGTAATTTGTGTGTCATGGGTTTTACTTGCTTCACTGTCGTCTTGTATTGCACGCCTGCTCTGGCCCTTCTGTAGGGCACATAGTTGTCTTTGCGTACCCAGTGTTTGCATAACATCGTTTTCACATCTTGTTCGTGGACAGCTTCCAGCCCACTCCCGACTGACGACTATGCTTTGCGTTCTGCCCATCATCTCCTATTGCAGCCACGTCCGAGAGCTTGCCCGATTCTACGACAAAGAAAAGGAAGGCAGATGGTGACGACCTGGTGGAGGGCAAGAAGTTTCGCAACATGGCGGCCTGTAGAGCGGCCATCGAAGACTATGCGGTGGTGAACCGCTTTGGGCTTCAGTGGGTGCGGAGCGAGCCCGGACGGATCGAGTGCGCTGCGTGGAGGCCGTCAAACGTGGTTGTGCGTGGCACGTACGCGCAGTTGTCTCTTCCAAGCTTGGGGCAGTGAAGCTGTCCCACGTGACAGAGGGCCACTGTTGCACCCCGACTATTGGCCGCGAGAGCCCCGCCCGTACCACACGTTGGATTGCCCGGCACATCTCGCAGCAAATGGCGCGGGATCCGACAATGCCTCCTGCCACGCTCAGGGCCATCATCAAGGAGGCATCGGGTATTCAAGTGGCCAATAGTACTCTGTACCGTGCTAGAACAATGGCCCAGGCCTACCACATGGGTCACACGAAGGCGAAATCCTGGGCCATGTTTCCAGCCTTGTGTCAGGAGGTACGTCCCGCCACGTACGTGGCATGGCTCGTCACATTGTCCATCATCTTTGTACTCATTTTCCAGTTCATAGTTATGACACCGTCGTTATGTGTCCATGCAGCTCAAACGTGTTGACCCGGCAACGCATGCTGTGGCAGAGCAGGACGCACATAACAAGTTCAAGTGGGCCTTTGTGGCCCCTGGCACCACCCGTCTTGGCTGGGAGTATAGCAAGAGAATCATGACAATGGATGGAACGTTTTTGAAGAACGGCCACAAACAGGTCATGTTGGTCGCGCAGTTTTTTTTATGCAAACGACCACGTATGCCCGATGGCGTGGGCTCTGGTCTCCAGTGAGAACGACAAGACATGGATGTGGTTTTGCAAGCACCTGGCTCGAGCTTACCCCTCCGCTTCTAATGCACGCGCAGTCATTGTGTCGGACCGTGAAGCTGGACTGGCAAAAGCGATTGCAAGACATTTGCCGGGCGCAACACACACTTACTGTGCATGGCACCTCCGCAAAAACGTTCAGGAGAAGTATGGCAAGAAGGTGACATACTGGGCATACAAGTGCGCGCAGGCACTACCCCACGAGCAGTTTCACCGGGCAGCACGTCATCTACGGACAGTGAGCGAACGAGCTGCGGACTACCTCATCCCAGGCCGGGACGGAAACGGTGGCATACCACTGTAGAAATGGACGTCGTACATGTGCCCCGTGCCTCGCGGGGGGCACATTACCAGCAATGCGTCAGAATCGCTGAACGCTCGTCTGAAGAGCCTGCGCAAGCTGATCCCGTTCTACTGCTTCCTGCAGGTGTACTACTTCGTGCAAGGAATCATGGTGCAGCGTCGCGAGAAGATAGCCAAGTGTAGCGAGCTTCTTATCCCGGCTCCCGCAAAACGCCTGCTTCACAGCTCCGCAGTTGCACGTGACTACGATGTGGTCATGGAGGGGCCATCGTCGACAATGGTTCGTGGCCCCACTCATGTGCTCCGGCACGTGAACCTGGCCATGGGAACCTGTGACTGTCGTCGGTGGCGGGAGTTTGGCCAGACATGCCAGCATGCTTGTTCACTCATGATGGAGGTGGGTGTGGACCCGACTGTGCACGTCAGCCGCGGACAGTCAGTGCTGTATTGGAGCCTCACGTACGAAAACCCTATGCCCACACTGAGTCCAGCCGGACTGAACCAACCTTCGCCACCAGGCTGGAGCTAGCCAGGTCCGCGGCGTGGCCGCGGTCGTCCGAGGAGCGCTCGCATGGAGCGTGCGCCGCTGCGGAAACGCAACTTCATCTGCCCGAGGTATGGCCGCAAGGGGCACACAAAAAAGAGTTGTCCAAACCCACCTGCACCACGGCCTCAGGAAGCGGCAGCTGCACTACGAGCAGAGAGAGAGAGGCAGTAGCAGGGACTGCAGGTGCTCCTGCTGCGAGAGAGGGAGGGGCAGGGCGCAAGGAAGGGGCAGCTACGGACGACAGTGACGCGTCCGACTATGACCCGGAGGGTGAACCCAGGGGGTCGTCGACGGACGATGAGGGATGGTGAGGCAGCCGCAGATGATTTCGAAAACAACGTGTCCGACAGTGGCAGTGACGACTCCCTGGGGTATGCGGTGGAGCCTGAGACCGGACTGCTGACACAGGAACAGCACGACGCTGAAAGTGCCAGGTTAATGGAGGAGCATGGCAGAATGGAGGAACATGGAGAGGAAGACACACGAGAAGAGGGGAATGAAGACGAGGCTGATGATGAAGGTGAGCAAGACGTCCGGAACGATGACATAAGAGGCTTGGATGCTCTCGGAATCTAAGGTGAGATATTCAAGTAGTGTTGTCTGCATTGTGTTCTGCAACTCTGCAAGTCATGCATACACGGACATGCATTTCATAACTATAATTTCATGTCTCTGTGCAGGGGTGCAGGGAAGCATGCCACGAACTCAGACCAAGTGTGGGAGGAAGAACAAGTCTGACCAAGCCTTGGCTGACACTCTGCTCTGCTTGGCCAGTGGGCTGCCTACGTCTGATCTGAACAATGTTGTGTGCTTGTGTCAGTTGTCTCTGTCATGTTTAGGCTAGTGATTTCACAACGTGTTTCAACATCCATCCCCAATCCATGTAGTCGTACTGGCCGTTTAGCAAGTGTGATTGAACTCAAGGTATCGGTGTTGCATTACGTAATAATGAACACAGCTGATTAAGACTACTTTCACAGACGAGCCACAATGACGTGTGCAATGTACAAAAGCGAGATGACAGTCATTTGTATAACTCTCTTGCATTGTCCTTGTTTCAACATGGATTGCACGGTATTCCCGGGAGCAGTACCTCTGCTGACGTCTTTTCTTTGTAGAGCTAGTACTTGTTACTTGCTGTTGAGGTTGGACACGGAATGGAGGCGTCTACATGTCCATCTGTACTACAGCATGTGCCCAGAACCATTTGATATGGATTTTCTATCAGAGTTCACTCCCGAAGAAGTGTTCTATGATGCTGAAGACAAACTTGAAGAAGGGACGGTCATTCATCCGGTTCCTGCACAGGCTTCGGCCAGGCCTGTGCCCTTGTGCCCCATGTGCAACATTATTGGATGGATCCATACACTAACCCCACAAGTCCAGCGATGGATTGTGAACGGCAAACCAGGTCCGTTCCAGTGACCAAAGGGTGGTTGAATGTAGTGATGTTGCAACAGTGAACCGAACGTCTGCTTCATTCACATATTCAACGGTGGACGACATGGATTTCTGCATGTGAGAAGGCCCTTTACGTTCGAAAACATGCACATGTGCTCCAAGGTATTAAAATGAAGCCATACATTGCCTTGTGCAGCAGATGTCTTCATACTGTGATGTACAACACCCTTACGTGCACAAGTTAGAATATGTTTTTCACGCATGCGCAATCGCGAGCTTCCAAATGTCAAAGTGCTGCATAACCTAGTTGTTAGTGTATGTCACCATGGAGGGCACATTGCATTCATGTGTAAGATACCTGACATGTCAGATTTAAATAGGATCAGAATACAAGAAGAATACCAGGTACTTTGGATATAAAACGTGTTGTCAAAATTTCACATGTACCCTATCCTACACCACAGTCCGCGGTCAGAGTCAGGCACACCATACAGGATCCNTGGGCACCACATAGGAACCCTGAAGCTCCTTCACGTTGGAAAACATGCACATGTGCTCCAAGGTATTGAAATGAAGCCATACATTGCCTTGTGCAGCAGATGTCTTCAGATTGTGATGTACAACACCCTTACGTGCACAAGTTATAGTACGTTTTCCACGCAGGCGCAATCGCGACCTTCCAAAAGTGAAAGTGCTTCATAACCCACTTGTTAGTGTATGTCACCATGGAGGGCACATTGCATTGATGTGTAAGATGGCGGACATGTCAGATTTAAAAAGGATGAGAATATTACCATAATACCCGGTACTTTGGATGTAAAACGTGTTGTCAGAATTTCACGTGTACCCAATCCTACAGCACAGTCCGCGGTCAGAGTCTGGCGCACCATAAAGGATCCGGATGTACCCATGGCTGCCAGTGTGGTGGGCACCAGATAGGACGGTTATGTGGCCACTTCACACCCATGATGCCGCACATGTCGAATGGATCACTTGGAGGTGGGCCCATATTCTTCTAGTCCCAGTGGCTTTTTATGTTGTTCCACGCGACCCATGCATCAAACTGGTCCATGCGGGGTCGTGGAGGAAGTAGTTCGCCCCATGGACCATATCGAGGAGCATCCGNGGCATCGGACGACCTCGCAGCTTCAACGGATCGGAAAGAGCCATGTTTGCAAGCGAAAACGATGCAAGTGAAGGAGAAGTAGAGATAGCACGAGTGGTGACTTCTACAGTTGAGAGAAACCCGTGGTTCACCAATGAAACGCGTCTACAACACTCCTTGTCCTGTCAAAAGTTTCCGTCTACAATCTCGCACACCAGCGTGGGTCTGGATGGACCCACGGCTGCTAGTGACGCGGGCACCATGCAAAACGGCGATGCGGCGGTTTGACACCCATGAGCCAGCACATGGTGTATGGGTCTGCTGGACATGGGCCGAGTCCTTTGGAGTCCCACATGTGCTTGATGTTAAGCCACCCAATCCACGCATCGTACAGATCCATGTGGCTAGTATCCTCGACAACACCCGCCCACATCTGGAGCGGGGGCAACGGACGCCTTTCTAAACCCGTGCATCCTGTGTCTGGTTTTCTTAGGAAGACGGAGGCTGTGCATGGAAGTACAGGTTCTTCTTCCTGCTTTTGCATGGACTCCTTTCTAAACCCGTGCTCTCTCATGTCAATTTATGCGGTGCTGTCATGGACGGGTGATTCGGACGATGAACCATGTCCCAGCCTGAAGAAGCAGAAGGGGATGCCAAAGGAGCCGGCAGAGGGTATGTTGTTTGACAACATGCACGCAGCCCAGGCGTTTGTGGAGGACTACGTGGTTGACAACCGCTTTGGGCTTAAGTGGGTGCACAGTGAGCCTGCCAGATTCCACGTGACGTGCGCCGAGGTGAAGAACAAGGGTTGTACGTGGCTCCTGCGCGTACGTGTGACAAGCAAGTTTGGTGCCGTGACGGTGTCCCACTACGCTGACGGACACAAGTGTGTCCCCAAGATTGGCCGCGACAATCCGGCCCGCCATAAGGGGTGGGTGGCCCGCAAAATACGCGAGGCACTACAGCGTGACCCCACTGCGTCTACAGCCACCCTGCGGTTGGTACTCCATGAGAGGATCGGCATCAACATATCCAACAACACACTCTACCGCGCAAAGTCACAGGCCCAGGAAAATATGATGGGAAAAAAAACCGACACGTGGAGCCTCTTTCCAACGTACATCGACGAGGTACGTTGGACAAGTCCGCTTCAAAGGTTGAACAAAGCATTGTTCATTGTACTTTCAGTTCAATGGACTTGTATTCATCCATTTTGTGCGTGCAGCTGAAACGCGTTGACCCAGGAACCCACGCGGTCGTGCACAAGGACAAGAACGGTGCTTTCCTGTGGGCGTTTGTCACTCCCGGGGCTGCTAGGATCGCTTTCCAGCACAGTCGCCGCATTCTAACCATGGATGCTACGTTTTTAAAAAACGGGCATAAGCAAACTCTGTTGCTTGCCCAATTTTTTTACGCCAATGACCACGCGGTGCCCATGGCGTGGGCACTGGCACCGACTGAGGACGAGAAGAGTTGGAACTTTTTTTGCGCCCACGTTGCCCTTGCGTATCCCACTGTTGCTCTGCCTGGGACAAGCATCATCACAGGCAGAGAGAAGGGCCTAGAGAAAGCGGTGAAGAAGTACTTAGGAGGTGCAACACACACGTTCTATGCATGGCACCTACGCGAGAACGTCCGCATTGCCTACGAGAAGAAAGCCGTACACTGGGCACGGAAGTGTGTGCATGGGATGAATGTGGAGCAGTGGGAAAAGGCAACCACCCACCTGCGGCAAGTGAGTGCATCTGCCTATGCATATCTCTTTGGCAAGCCAGGTGGGGATGGGTCTGTGGTCGGGGGTGTACCTCTGGAGAAACGGACATGTCTCCACTGCCCACTTGGCAGGGGAGGCCACACGACCTCCAACGCAGCAGAGAGCTGGAACGCGCGCATTGCAGCGCATCGGAAGATGTATCCATACTCCTGCTTTGTGAGCATCTTGCGCTTTGTGCAGCGCATGTTTTGTGCTTGGCGTGCCCAGGCCGAAGCTGTGCAGACGTCCCTGGCCCCCGTCCAAGCCGACCGACTGCAAAACTGCCTTGCCGTGGCCCGTGAGAACAATGTCATTGAGGAGGGCCCAAACACTGCAACTATGGATGGACCAACCAACAATCCCCGACAGGTAGACCTAGTGGAGAAGACTTGCAGCTGTGGCAGGTGGAAAGAGTTTGAGATGCCATGTCATCATGCTTGCACTTTCCTGCTTGTGAAGCTGTAGCGGGAGGGCCGGTTCGGCCCTCCCTCCTCGCTGATGCGAGGGGTGGTTGCACACCACCCCTCGCGTCAGCGAGGGCTGGCCGGCGGCCAGCGTTGCTGGCCGCCGGCCAGCCCTCGCTGACGGCCAGCAACGCTGGCCGACGGCCAGCGTTGCTGGCCGCCGGCCAGCTCGCTGCCGGCCGGCTGGACGGCCGGCGGCCGGCCAAGCGACCGGCCGGCCACCGGCCGGCCAGCCGCCAGCCACCGATCCCGGCCTCAGCCGGATCGGCAGCTGAGAGGCCACGAGGGCCTCGAGGGCAAGGCCTCGTGGCCTCGTGCCCTCGCCCCCCCCTCGCCCTCCTTGCAAATGAGCAAGAGAGGACGAGGGATAGGGGGAGCAAGAGTGAGGACAAAAACTGCTGGCGCGAAATCGCCAGCGTACCTCGCACGCGACGATTTCGCGCCAGAATGACAAAAAGAAACTCGAAGTTCATTTATGACGAACTTTGACGAAAAACAAACAGAATAACTCGTGCGAACACACGAGTTCGAGGTAAAAACCCCCGGTTTGGGTCCTTAAACCAGGGGTTTGGTTAAAAACTGAAATGGGCCTCCGGAGACTCGAAATATTCGAGTCTCCCTGCTGTGGGTCGTTGATGACGATTGCCCCTCAGACTTGCGAAGGGGGTAAACCCCTGCGCGAACTGAGAACGCCATTCTGCGAACTCCGACGACGACTTCAGAGCAGGAGCTGGAGATACAGCCCGTTACAGTGGCTCTCAGAGCGAGACGACCCTCGTGACCAAGGGTTCGACGGAAACGGCGGCTACAACCTAGATAAAATGCCGCCAGCAGCTGCAAGCAGCAGCAGAAACGGCAGAAGGGACTACGGCATCAATACTTGACGGATTGAATCGCCGTAAAGTGCATTAGAGAGCTGGAAAAAAAGCTCTACTTGGTGGAGAGTCTTTGTTCCAGCCTCTCCACACTTCCAGGGGGCTAGGAGGATTTTTGTGGGGCGGGTTGGGGAGTTCCCACCTCTAAAACCACAAAATCCTCCTCATTTTCAAGGCTCCTTCAAACCTCCTTCATCCAAAAAACTGGGACAGTGTCCCTCCCCAAGCTTAGGGGCTCTCACGACGTAAGAGCACCCTAAAAAGAAGGAGGGTGGCAACTTGGGGACTCTTGGCGGCTCCCCCAACACCGCCGGCTCGAGGAGGACGCCACCAAAGGGCGCAAGACGCGCAAAGAAGACTCAAGAGGAGGCCAAGGAAGACAAGAAGACAGGAAGAAGACAAGAAGCTAGAAGAAGGATTGGAGGAAGTGCTAGGAATGGTGTAATTCCTCTCCTCTTGCTTGTCCTAGCTTTGTGAGCGGTACTCACACTTTTTGTCAACTCCTTGTATTGTAATGTTCTGTTTTCCTAGGTACTAGTGCTTGCTAATCGCCG
This sequence comes from Penium margaritaceum, assembly GCA_023375785.1. NCBI lineage: Eukaryota > Viridiplantae > Streptophyta > Zygnematophyceae > Desmidiales > Peniaceae > Penium > Penium margaritaceum. The sequence continues at coordinate 10,090 of SZWC01022879.1, forward strand.
TGAGTCACGGCTTAGGAAGTCTAGTTCTAAAATCCACGACCTTGTGCCAATGTGGCGGCCTAGGAAAACAGAAATATATATTGAAATTGCCTCACCGATCGTGAGAGCAACACCTTAGGAGGCGATTCCTCCTCAATGTGGGGTGATCCTCACAACAAGCTTCACGTGCTAGTTGCACGAGCGACGGGATGGCAAGCGCCGGACCGTCTAAGACCAACAAGGGTAAGGTGGTGACGGCGTCACCACGAGCTCTCGGCGGACTCCAAGTTTTGGGAGCCGCCGCCGCGAGCACGATTGCCAACCCAAAGGCAATCGTGCCGCCAAGGGCAACCCTACCGCCTAAGGCAACCGACGCCAACCTCGGCGACACCGAGAAGCGTGCGGAGGCCGCAAAGGTGCTCGACGAGCACGTCGACGCGCACATGGGCGACCCCCATGCGATGGACGATGCAATGGAGGAGGATCTTCTGGAGGAGGACCCCGTCGAAGAGCACGACGTCGACGATGGCGAAGGCGACGAGGATCGCGACCATCACCATCGTCGTGCGACAAATTCGAGCCGATTGCTCGAGAAGGGCAAGACGCTCGTCGCATCGCCTGAAGCTGCCGACCGCAACGAGACTACCAAAAGCAGCAAGGGCGTTGAAAGCAGCCACACGGGAACTTCCCGCAAGAACGAGCCGGACGACGTTGCCGTGAAGGCAATTTACGATGACCGTCGTAGGCTCGCGGATTTTGCTGCCAAGGCCGCAGGCCGACTCAAGATCACCACCGGTGGTGGAGATACGGCACCACTCGGAGGAATGGAGGCGGAACCTCCTTCCTACGATGCGGCCGCAATGGGGCAAGGCAGCGCCCACTCGAGCGTCGACGCCGACGACAGCCTCCTCCGAAAGGTGGGACTCCTTGGAGGCGTGTACGCGAACCGTACCCTCTTGTAGTGGGTAAGGGTGCATGGACAACGCGAGGCCCTGGAGGCCATCGCTGATGCTCTGACGACATCAGAGCTCAAGTTCGCGTTCGCCAACCTGCTGGCCCACGTCGGGCAGAGCATCATGGACCTTGACCGTGATCGCCAGCTGCAGCGCCTCGCCGCCCATGAGGCAAGCCGCCGATGCAACGACCTCGACAAGGCGTTGCAGAACGTGACCCAGGTGGGGATGCAGCAGCAAGTGCAGCGTGCCGCAGCTGCAGAGGCCACTGCTGGCGGCAGCGACGACTTGCCTACCTCGACGACTTCGGGGTCGGTCCTGAACACATCCTTCCTCCACAGTGTGGAGATCTTCCGGAAGGGCGTGAAGCTGACCGACTGGCTGAACCGCATGGAGCACGTCCTACGTGTCCTCAAGGCGCCACTCAGTCAGTGGGGCAACCTTGCCACGACGTGGCTTGAAGACAAACTCTTCAAGTACGTGGTCAAGGAGTGGACTGCGCAGCAGCCGCACCTCGAGTGGCAGCCCATGCCGTGGGAGGCCTTCTTCGCGATTGTGCGCAAGACGTGCACCCAACGTGAGGAGGCGCAGCGCGCCTTCTACAAGATCAAGGACTTCAGGCAGCTGGGTAGCTCGCTCGAATCCTACTTGAGCGAGTTCACCGCACTCGTGGAGGAAGCCGAAAGCTTCACCGAGGGCAATGGCACTCAGACGTTCAAGTACCCGGAGTGCATGCTGCTGGAGTACTTGCGTGATGGTCTGGCCAACGAGAAGCTGAAGGACAAGACCACCACGACAGCCACTGGCCAAGCTTGGACAAGCTGGAGGGCGTTGCGCGACTACATGAACGAAGTGTACTCGGCGAACCCGAAGCACTACTCTGATGCACGGCCGAACGCGCGTGCACAACAGGGTCGCGACATGCGCGTGGACGCTGCAGGGGCTGGTGGGGCAGCCGGACAGCGAGGCGGGACCAAGGGCAAGCAGCCTACAAACCCTCCGGCCAAGAAGGCTGGTGGATACAAGGGTCCCAACAACAAGCGCAGCCGCGAGAATGACGAGCTGCAGGCGGCGCGTGAGCATCGCAACGCAGCCTTCCGCGAAGGGCTCTGCCACAACTGCATGCAGCCGGGCCACTTTAGGGCTCAGTGCCCTGAGGCTGCTGGTGGTGGACAAGAGGCCGCGGCGCTAGCTGCAGCAGCAGCACCTCGTGGGGATGGTGCAGCAGGAGGCCGCGGACAAGGCCGTGGACAGGGTCGCGGTCGCGGCAATGGGCCCGGCCGTGGTAACGGACAGGGCCGTGGGGCGGGTTTTCCCCACCCCTGAGTGACGTCAGTGGGGACCACTCAGGGGTAAAANACAAGGGTCCCAACAACAAGCGCAGCCGCGAGAATGACGAGCTGCAGGCGGCGCGTGAGCGTCGCAACGCAGCCTTCCGCGAAGGGCTCTGCCACAACTGCATGCAGCCGGGCCACTTTAGGGCTCAGTGCCTTGAGGCTGTTGGTGCTGGACAAAAGGCCGCGGCGCTAGCTGCAGCAACAGCACCTCGTGGAGATGGTGCAGCAGGAGGCCGCGGACAAGGCCGTGGACAGGGTCGCGGTCGCGGCAATGGGCCCGGCCGTGGTAACGGACAGGGCCGTGGGGCGGGTTTTCCCCACCCCTGAGTGACGTCAGTGGGGACCACTCAGGGGTAAAAGTGGATCACGAGTGTGAGTTCATGTTTTCAGACGAGGATGTTAAACAATTTGAGTTTTTGACGAGTTCAAATTTATCTGTTGTTTTCTCCCCTCTCATTGAACCTCATTCTGCACTTGCTGATCGACATTGCTCACTAAATCTTGCATCACCAGACGAGATGCATGACCGAACCTGCTTAGTGGTGGCGACACCAACCATTGTGCAAGAGTTGTGTAACACGGTGATTGAAACAAACGCCCTCAAAGCGATGAGTTCAATCACATTTGCAGTACCTTTAGTCGACGATTTCGACCCAGTGAAATTTAAAGACTGGAAGGTGCTGGCCGAATTCACACGTGCCCACAAGATGTGGACTCGAGTGGGTGAATCATGGGAGTTGCGACGCCCGTCGTACAGATTCCGTGTTTATCACAAACTCGGCTTACCGTCGTCGAGTCTGTTCACTCGGAAGAGTGGAGGCAACATGACGATGCAGTTCAAAGGACACCTAGCTGGTGCTCCCGTGAACGTACTAGCTAACACTGGAGGGGACGACTCTTTTGTTAGCCTTGGCTTTACCCGACAGGTTGGCCTGAAGTACGAGCCATCGAATGGCGCAGTTGTTGTCGGTGACAACCGTACGGTACCCGTGATCGGTTCTTGTAAAGCGAAAATTTGTATTCAAGGGTACACACAGAGTGTCACGTTGAAGGTACTCAACCTTCTTGACCCGTTCGACGTGGTGCTAGGCGATCCCTGGCTTCGTGATAACAAGGCTCTAATGTGCTTTGAATCAAAGCGTTTGATCCTCCGGAAAGGACAACGCCGCTTTACGTTGATTCCAAGTACAGAATTATCACCGACCCGACTCAAAGTCCATGCCAGTTTGTCTGCAATGCAGGTCAAGAGACGTATTCGACAAGGTTGTCGATACTTCTTGGCTCAGTTGCAGAAAGTGGAGGACGACGTGACGGAAGACACGCCACAAGAGATCAGATCTCTATTGGCAGAGTTCTCGGATGTATTCTAAGACCCACCGGCTGGGCTTCCACCAGAAAGACACATGGGCCACACGATTCCGCTGCAACCGGAGGCGACTCCTCCGTTCAGACCCCTGTATCGCCCTAGTCCAGCAAAAAGGCGAGAGGCCGAACGCCAAATCAAAGAGTACCTTGCAAAAGGATGGATCGAGCCAAGTAGCTCGCCGTACGGTGCGCCGATCCTTTTTGTGAACAAAAAGGACGGTGGTTTACGCATGTGCGTGGATTACCGGGCGTTGAACAAGCTGACAGTGAAAATCGATTCCCCTTACTGCGGATTGAGGACCTCTTTGACCAACTCCAAGGCGCAAAAGTATTTTCGTCCTTGGATTTGTCTCAAGGGTACTATCAAATCCGCATCACGGAAGATGATGTGCCCAAAACCGCGTTTCGAACGCACATGGGACACTATCCGTTCCGAGTGTTATGCTTCGGGCTTACAAATGCCCCGGCAACCTTCCAAGGAGAAATGAACCAAACGTTCGCCAAGCAACTCGGACAGTTTGACTTGGTTTACCTAGATGATATCCTGGCTTTCTTCAAATCAATGGATGAGCACATAGAACATCTACGCGAAGTTCTCGCAATCCTTCGGGAACAGAAGTTCTATGCGAGAGTGAGCAAGTGCAAGTTTGCACAAGATGAGCTCGAATACCTTGGACACATCATCGGCAAAGGCATCCGCGTAGACCCACGAAAAGTCCAAGCCGTTGTGGACTGGCCACGCCCCAAAAATGTTGGGCAGATTCGGTCTTTCCTCGGCCTTGCAAACTACTTTCGACGGTTTATGCAAGGGTATTCGACCCTGGTAGCACCGCTAACCAGGCTCACGCGAAAAGACGTGTGTTGGGAATGGACATCTGATTGCGAGAACGCTTTTCTCAAAGTCAAAGAGCTTCTCTCCACAGCACCCTTCCTGGCTCTTCCAGATCCATTGCAACCGTGGGAGGTTTGATATGATGCGTCGGTAGTTGGACTTGGAGCCGTCCTCATGCAGAACGGTCACCCAGTTGCGTATGAGAGCCGGAAGCTCATACTCGCGGAAACGCGGTACACGACTGGGGATCAAGAGCTCCTTGCGGTAGTACACGCTTTCAAGATGTGGCGCTGCTACCTTGAGGGTGCTGAAGGGGGTGTGACGGTCGTGACCGACCATAATCCATTGGTGTTTTTCCAAACGCAACCGAACCTGTCAAGACGACAGGCGCGTTGGAGCGAATACCTGAGTCGATTCTCGTTCACATGGGAATATCGGCCAGGACGCATCAATGTGGCCGATCCACTAAGCCGACAGCCTGTGGAAATAAAAGCAACCACCGAGATCAGTGGGTGTTTTATGGCCATTACAACAGCAACCGTACAACCACCAGATCCCCCTGCACCTCTGCGTCAACCACCACGAGAGATTATCCATTACAACGGTTTTGTAAACAGGATCCGGATGGGATACTGTGTGGATTCTTGGTTTCAAGACTCTCGAAATCTGGACAAGTACGGCTTGGTGGAGGCCGCAGGAATCTTCTGGCACGGAGAACAAGTTGTTGTGCCAAACTCGGGAGACCTTCGAGCAAAGGTTATCTCCCAGTTCCACGACCCGCCGGTCGCAGGTCACGTGGGACCCCGAAAGACCGGACAGGCACTCTCGGACCACTATTGGTGGCCAGGGTGGAGTGTCGATGTCCGTAAGTATTGCATGACATGCGATCCATGTCTTCGGAATAAGGCTAGTAACAAGAAGCCCGCGGGACTCCTCCAGCAGCTTCCCATTCCTGGGACTCCATGGGAGTGCGTCAGCATGGACTTCATTACTGGTCTTCCAGACACGGCCCGTGGCCATGATGCAATACTGGTGGTTGTGGATCTTTTGACGAAGATGACACACTTCATTCCTACAACCACTGACGTGAACGAAGAGGAGACCGCTCGTCTTTTCTTTGAGGGTGTCGTAAAGTACCACGGCTTGCCGTTGCGCATTATCTCCGATCGAGATCGAAAATTTGCTAGTAAGTTCTGGCAAAAGATGCACGAGTACTTCGGCAGCGAGTCGCAAATGTCGACAGTGTTTCACCCTCAAACGGATGGACAAACAGAGCGCATGAATCGCACTCTGGAGCAGATGCTCCGCATGTACGTGGACCCTGCCATGCATGATTGGGATGAATTCCTAGCACCGGCAGAGTTTGCGGAGAACAACTCGGTGAACGAGTCCACACAGTTCACACCGTTCATGTTGAACAGTGGTCGACATCCTGTGGTACCCTCTTCATTGGTGAAGAGTGGGAGTACAGGAGGGCAGGTTCCTTCTGCTCAAGCCTTTGCCGAGCGCATTGACTCCTTGTTACAGGAGGCGAAGGGTCACCTTCAAGCAGCTTGGCAGCAACAAAAGGCATATGCCGACAAAGGTCGCCGGGAGGTGTCGTTTGACATCGGTGACAAAGTGCTGCTTAGCACTAAAAACCTTCGGTTGAAGTCGCCAGGGGCAAGAAAACTTCTACCGAAGTGGATTGGGCCGTTTCCCATTGTGGCACGCATCGGGCCAGTGGCATACCNATTGCTACTTCCGCCGAGTATGAAGATACATGACGTGTTTCATGTGAGCCTGCTGGCTCCATACACGGCAGAAGGAACCGTTCAGCCACCGCCAACAGTCGTGGTTGCCGACGGCCAATACGAGGTTCTTCGCCTACTCCAGCACCGAGAGCGTACTCTTCGGTCACGCGTTGTCAGGGAGTACCTCATTCATTGGGCCGGTTGTGGACCTGAACACAATTCATGGGAGCCCGAATCTCGGTTGCCCACAGGGGTGGTCAACGAGTACTGGAGCGAGCTTGCAGCTCGCACAGATCGACGCGTGGTAGGAGGTACCACCTGAACGCGGGAAAAGTGAACAACATTCCCACAAGGCAGCATTCATGGACAGCGACCATAGGAGGTTGGGGACGCCCAACATGGTTGTCGCGCGGACGCTCCCGCCTAAAGGGGGGAGGCCGCTAGCCGTGCTGACCTACAAGCTGCAGCTTAGGTCTAAGTACCATGGACGTGTTCATGTTTAGCTGGTGATTGAAATTATTAGTCTTCTTTCACAATGTTGATGACTCACTGACTAACAATCCTACTTGTTGTTCATGAACCGGGACGATTCATAATAAGTGGGGAGGAATGTAGCGGGAGGGCCGGTTCGGCCCTCCCTCCTCGCTGATGCGAGGGGTGGTTGCGCACCACCCCTCGCGTCAGCGAGGGCTGGCCGGCGGCCAGCAATTCGCTGGCCGTCGGCCAGCTCGCTGCCGGCCGGCTGGACGGCCGGCGGCCGGCCAAGCGGCCGGCCGGCCACGGGCGGCCAGCCGCCAGCCGCCGATCGCGGCCTCAGCCGGATCGGCGGCTGAGAGGCCACGAGGGCCTCGAGGGCGAGGCCTCGTGGCCTCGTGCCCTCGCCCCCCCCTCGCCCTCCTTGCAAATGAGCAAGAGAGGACGAGGGATAGGGGGAGCGAGAGTGAGGACAATAACTGCTGGCGCGAAATTGCCATCGTGCCTCGCACGCGACGATTTCGCGCCAGAACGACAAAAAGAAACTCGAAGTTCGTTTATGACGAACTTCGACGTAAAACAAACGGAATAACTCATGCGAACACACGAGTTCGAGGTAAAAACCCCCGGTTTGGGTCCCAAAACCAGGGGTTTGGTTAAAAACGGAAATGGGCCTCCGGAGACTCGAAACATTCGAGTCTCCCTGCTCTGGGTCATTGATGATGATTGCCCCTCAGTCTTGCGAAGGGGGTAAACCCCTGACGCGGACTGAGAACGCCATTCTACGAACTCCGACGACGACTTCAGAGCAGGAGGTGGAGATACAGCCCATTACAGAAGCGCATCAACGATGAGAACCTTGTCGACCCTGGACTCACACGCATGGCATTCCGATGTGCATACAACAACCCCATCCCCTCGCCGGTGGTGAAGAACATTGTGCCGGTCGAACCACTGTGGCTGCAACCGGGACCAAGGCGTGGTGAGGGACGCCCACGCCGCGCAAGGAAAGACCGTGAGAAGATGCGGAAGAAAAACTTCATTTGTCCACGATGTGGGCAAAAAGGCCACACAAAGACACGCTGCAAAAGTCCGCCTGCACCAAGTCCTACACAAGCCGTAGCAAGGGGATACGATGGACGTCTAAAGGCTGCTGCTGCATAGGCAGCAGCAGCCTCAGAGGCACGTGTAAGTGCCTCCACAGCCGTGGGTGCTCCACTTGCACCGTATGCTAGTGGTGACGTGGAATACGATCTCGAGGCTCCGTCCCGGGGTGACGTGGATGATGATGATGTTGGTGCTTAGAGTGATGACTCTGGTGCATACTCCCCTCCTCTTGGTGATGATGGTGAGACGGTGACGCAGGATGAGCACACCCAATAGTTGGATGAGGAGGAGAGAGAGTGGCAGGAGATGTACGAGGAGGAGCCAGAGGAGGAGGAGTGAGGTACGTAGTTGCTTTCTTTGGCATCATGCCCTGTTATTCACAGTTTCAAAGAAGTGTCATCAGTTTACGGGTGTTTGTCATGACTAATAATCGCTTTTGTTCATGTGCAGGATGAAGTTTGCTGGACTATGGAGATTGAGCACACCATAGTGAGAGGCGGCTCCCAGTTCAGCCGGAGATGGGGGTTTTGGGTTAGGCAGAAGGTCAGCATTAGGCTTAGACACAGTAGTTCATTGCATGTGGGGAGGGGGGCAGTAGTGTGTATGTTCTAAGAAGCAGACATGCCAAGATTCAGACACTGAGACCGAGGTCTTCTACGATACTGAGCACTGTCAGCCATGGGAGCAGTTGTGTCCTGTCTGTGACATCGTTCATTTTCTTCGGGGATTGAGTTGTGATGTGTTCGACGAAATTACGTATCCCACGTTCACTGTGTATGGTGTTTGGTGTTTGACATTTCCTTAAATCATTGTACTCAATCCAAGTCCCTTATGCAACGTTGGTCTTTTCAAGTGCCAACGTCTTTCGCAAGTAGTGGCAGAAGTACGTGACGTGTACTTCTCAGTGTTCATAAGGTAATGCCTCTCGTGTAAAGACTGTTCATAGCATTAAACTCAATGCTTTTCTTCCGACATCATAAGAATAAGCCAAAATCCATGTCATTCTTTCATTAGCAAGTATTGCCAGAAGCAGTTGAAGTGTCCTACTCAGTGGTCATAACGTAATGCTTCGGATGCAAACACTGTTCATAGTGTTGAAGAAACTTTTCCTCCTCCAACATCATGAGAACAACCCAAAATCCATGTCATTCTTTTGTAGGGATAACCTTCACATATCACGTAGAAGCAAAATACATGACATTGTCTGTTATAGGCTGCACAACCATCACATGGGAAGTAACTACATGACATATTCATGAAGTCAGAATTAATGTCATTGGTACCATGTTCATGGAGTGTAGTACTGAGGACGGCACATTGTTGTACAACCTTACCATACGTTGCTGAAGAGGTGACATTTCACTTATGATGTTGCTTATTATAACAACAGTCGGGTGGGCATATTGATGATGAAAGTACAAGGTATTTGACCCCACGATATCCAGCATAACGATAGAATTGTGCGCATACATTGTCCTCATTTGACTACTACATTACTCTTTAGTACTCCCACAAATAGTGTACAATAAAGGACATTCCGTTGCTTTAATGCCCACAAATAATGACTGTAAGGCTGGTACATTGTTCATTTTCATGGGAAAACTTTATTCCACGATGCCCTGCATATGATTATGAACTTCAGTAAAGACATGAGGTAAACGGTGACGTTCATCACAACAGTGACCATGGAAGTGGCCACACCGACATCCATGGCGCCCAATTGGGTACACATAACAATGATCGGGCATGAGGTGCTTTCATGCCCAACTGCCAACATATTGTGTATGGGTCCACCGGTGTATTTGGGTAGATGATATCCCATGCGCGCTTTATCTTTGCCCACTCAGCCACCGCAGTTCCGTGATCCATGGGCGGGGGTGGGGGGGGGGGGATAATCACGGTTCCCCAGGGACCGTACACCGGTTCAGAGCGGTCTCCCCAGCCCTGCAACGGTGGCAGAGGACGCGTATCTCGAACATTGGACATGTTGCAAGAGGGCTTGCTCATCGTACTATTGAGTACGGGAGAAGGTAGTAGTCCATTGCGATTAAACCAGTTATACATGCAGAGCATACGTACGGGTTTGACGTCGCAAATGACGCGACGGGCAGTGTATTTGCAAGGCATCAGTCGTCATGTATGGCTAACTGCACACCGCAGCAGGGAGGCGCAGGTGCCAAAACGGTACAATGCCGAGCCAGTATGCAGACCCCAGCACGTACGTTCGGCAGCAGGTGTCTAGTGTAAGGTTCCGTTCCGCAGATAGTGTTGTGTCACATCACAAACCTTGGGTACATTAGGCTTATTTTCCGTCATTTTCAACGGTTTTACATCGAAACCCGATCGAGGGGTATATGGGGCTTATTGTTCATGGGTAGGGGCGAATGAGGCTTATCGTGCTGGCGGAGGGGCGGATCAGGCTTATCGCTCCGACAGAGGGGCGGATGAGGCTTAACGCTCCGACGGAGGGGCGAATGGAGCTTATCGTTCTGACAGAGGGGCGGATGACGCTTATTGCTTCGATGGAGGGGCGGATGAGGGTGAAGGGTGACAAAACAGGGGGTAATCGGCATTTTCACCGGTCACATAAAGCATGATATAGCTGAGGTGCTCGAAATTGTTGCCTTGCTTGGAACTTGCCCATATCTTGCTTTAACATTGATATGCCGAATGTCCGCCATGTTTATTCGGGTAGAAGGTAATGGCTCATTGCATTGCATTTACATGCATAGGAGGCTGTCCTTTTAGTTAACGCACGCTTTATTCGGAAGTCAATAAGCCGTGCCATGAGTTTCATCAAACCTCTTCTTTTTCAAACAATCATGCTCACGCTGGATCATTCAGAGCGTGTATTGTGGAATCCACGGACCACGATGTGCTTGATAGGTTGCATCATGGTTGACGAAAATGACACGTACTGTCTTTCGAGGATGCGACTGGTTGTTCTTCGTGAGAGACATTTGAAGTTATTGATTATAAGGCTTTCATATTCGATCATTCATTGTAAGGAAATGACCATCCCTAACATTGCTTTGATTTTAAAATAAAAACAGGGTAAAAGAAACCCACAAAGGAAATTGATGAAACCTACCTGTTGCTAAGTGTTACATCAGTCAATCGTGAAGATATGTCAAGGAGAGGCTAGGCGACAACATCTCCATGACAATATTCAAGCCTGGAACATGACCGCATGTTTGTACGTAGCCAAGCTAAAAATTACATAGTTATGGTCCGCACTAACCTTCCACGTCACTGGTGATTGTGAAAAAGTAAGAAAAAGAAAGACCACGACAACATTGAAGGCTCACTATACCCTTTGTTTCTATGTATTTGACTATCCACCTGAAAGCAGATGCGACATGGAGAGCCTAGTAAGGGAGTGACCGTATATCCACAGAATTACTGAGAACTGTATATGTATCCACGTTTCGCACATGAAATATGCTTGTATCAAAGTGTTGATACAGACGTCTCAAAATGGACCGATTGGATAGATCATGTCGACGGTCATGCTTGCGCGGATATCTGAATATTACGCCCAACACCCAGTCTGTGCGGCAGTCGTTCCACCACGATGGTGTTTTGATAGTACTTTTCAGTGATGAGCTTACCTGCTAAATACCTACAAGAGCCAGTTGTCCTACGCAACTGTTCAGAGTCACATCTCAGTTAGCCCGGGGAGCATGCCGGCCACAGGCAATCTCCGATACACGTCGGAGAGAACTTCTAAACCGGATGTCACGGAGCAATGGAAACATCGACCGCAACCGTTCCGCGATTCTGGCCATTATTTAAGTAGGAGATGCAAATGAATATTTGCTTGACGCATGTCTCCACACCAATGTTTGTCGTGTCGTTATGAACGGTTGCTTGTAACGACGTGGGAGAGTGCTTCGTGCGGCTCGAATTCCGCATTTGGGAAAACTAATCATGCGTTTGCATCGAACATCGGCAACACTCCGAATCTGACCGAAATCGAACGACATGGCTTCAAATCGTCGGATCTCAGTTTACAGTCCTTCAAAACACCGATCGAAACTATGGCGGATGCGCAAATAGCGCAAAGTATACTCCGAACTGCCACCCGTAAGAGACATTGACACACGAAAGAAAGCAAGAAAAACGTTAAAAAAAGACAAATCACAAACAAAGGGAAAAAGAAAGCAGGATAAACTAGCCAGGGAGCCTCCCTTCCTGCTCCGTCCTCATGCGTGGAGTTCTGTTAAGGGTGTACTAGATTTTGTGCCTATCCACATCCTGTCCCATCGGAAGCTCAAACAAAATGGCGCTGTTTGTAGTTATAAGCTGACATGAACGGCAAGACAGTTATCTTGACGGCCGGGCCATTATGGCCGTCCACTTATTCTCGAATTCAAAACTGTTTAATGATGTTTTGTTAGCTGTTCTCGATCTGGGACTTTGATGGTGAAAGTCGTCTTTCATCATTTTTTACATATTTATTGTTAGAGGAAAAGGGCCCCTCCAAAGCTCGCCATTAGGGCGGCATACGTAGCGAGCCTTTCACGTTAGTTGGAGCTTGGCACTGACGCGATCTGCTGACGGTGCAAGCAAATGGTCATCGCAGATAGTCACATCTCTTTTAGGTAGCATTTCAAGTAGGCGCTTGCCATGCCCCGATGGCCAAATCTTCACCGTCTACGTTGTCGACTGGTCAACTCATCGCCTCCAATGAGTTAGCTTAAGAAAGAAATAATAATATTCATTGTGTTTCTTCGCCCATTCAAACATTTCATCAAGATGTATAGGATTGTCGCCATTCATTTCAAATACTTTATTGACCACATCAAGGAGAATCAAGATAGCCACATTACCAAAACAAAATAAGTAACATGTGATTGTCGTGAAACCACTATCACATATATAAAGAATACCTTACAAATCAATCTTAGTAAAGCAACCACAACTTTACTTGATCATGATCAGGTAACCACCACTAACCAACAGTAATTGAAGTCCTCTTCCAATACATGTTGTTAATGAGCTTTCATTCTTCCCAAAACGTAATGCACTTAAAAAAAGTCATACTTAAACAAAGTCGCATACAATTCCAAAAGATATAGTATATTTTTTGCACACTTTAAACATTATGTAAAACTTTTAAGTGAGAGCATCCAATGTAGGTGAACGTTCTTAATCTAATCAATGTGAATTAACTTTTGTAACCTCCTACACACGTCCTCTATTATAGAAGAAAAACAACGCAAATCACAAGAGTAATGGATAACATGGGTGAAATAATGTGAACAACCTCTACGAGTTCCCAAATCACACATTGAAAATTGACCATTGAGAGCGAGCTAGAAGGCAAGGGGAGAAGCATTCAGCTTAAAATCTATGGATTTAAGGTGACCAACAGGAGGTGGAATTCCCATGAGCCAGATAGGCGAGTTCTTGTGTAGTTATGGAAAAAAGGGTTGGCGTAATCGTTAAACACCACAAGGTGAGGGAACATAGTAAAACAGCAAAGGGGTACAAGAGGGAGGCTGGTTAGGAATGAGCAACGATGCCTAGGAGAGTAAAAACATGAGAGTGAGACCGTTGATATATAAGTAATCATAATGAAACAACAAACCTATTCAATACCAAAGAAAAAGAAACCATGAATTAAATGATAAGAAGTGAATAGAATGAGAGAGAAGGAACTTTTCCCATAAGTCATGTAAGTTCCAACGTGGCGTACACATGGTGTTTTTGAAAAATCATCACTTGGTAGGAGCTTTGTTGGGAACAAAATCTACTTTCACTACTATACTAGCCTCTAACGTGACTTTTGTAAATCGGTTGCAATGTATGATATCACAAAAAATGTTTTGCACATCATTGCAACCGCAATACGCATCAACCCTTCAAAATGCATCTACTTAAGATTTATCCAACCATACGTTTAGCGCCTTAAACACAAATAATACAAGAGTAAAAAGCATTGGCCGCAAAATTTGAAGAAGTGAACTCGGATGGAAAACAACGCCTTCAAGCAAGAAGGAGATCAATAGAAATGCAAACATTGCAAAAAGATAAAACACAACGAAAGGAATTGCTTCAAGCAAAACCAAATGTGTGGGAAGAAGCAAATAAAGTGAAAACAAGGAGGGAAGTAAGGAAACAATTGAGGGGAGGAGAAGAAGTTGTAACTCTTGCCATTGCTAGAATACTTACGCTCGATAATCTCCTACTCAAAACACTAAGATTCCCAAATACGGAGGTTCCCAAGGTTCGATGCGGGAAACGAGGATCACCAGTGTGCGATAGTCTTGAAGTGCAACCAAGTGGTTCCAACGATGGAAAAACATTGCTAGTGTGACTTGATGGAGGAGCATCTCAAAGTTTGTTACATGATGAATTGGTGACGAAACTTGGTTTAAAGCACGAACTTGGTGCTTTTAAGGGATAAATCGTAGGTAAGACTTTGCACCTATTGATTCAAGCAGTCATTAATACTATAGATTGGGGACATGCATGATGTAACCGTCAAAATATCACACTTAACAAGCAATAACAATGTGATTCTTGTGCTTGATTTTTGGTACTTGCAAAATTCGCAAGTTGATTAGAGTAGCAGCCTTCTCTACATTAAAAGCCATGAGTAGTAGATTTTTATGTCTCTCTAATAACAGCCAAAACCTAATCTACATGCAACAAGCGGCAATATGATAGCTTAAAACAACACAACAATGGCAGCGGTAACCGCACGCGTGCAATGATTGCCAAATACGTCGATCTTGCTAAATGTGGCAAAAAGATACCTTAGGAGAGGGACTTTGGTGTGGTTGGTCTTCGTCGATTCGAATAGCACTTGAAAAGAATCTGTCGCTGTGGATGATGTATTTGCCTCATTGGCCTCATGAGCCCCATTGGTATCAAAGTTTGCGGTTGCATCGAAGGATTTCTCTCCACTCATAAAATAATCTCAAGGGATTTCCCTCCACAAACTACTCAGTGGAATGCCTTCCAATCGTAACATCAACCACCGAATTGAGCTCAAACTCGTTTGTAGACCAACCATGAAGGGGACATAATGAATGAGTGATCATAGACTCATAGGGCCTAAGGAAAAACCAAAGAAGATGCTCTGTAAGGGGTTCATCTGTGTGCTTATTTCTCTTTAACGTAAATGTGTGCTGTTTGTTTAAAAGAAGATTGATGAAATGCGGATGTGCGTTGAATACCAGGCGTTGAACGACATCACTATTGAGAAATGTTTTCTTGTTCCATGAGCAAATGGGATGCTTTACTAACTACATGTAGCAATTTTTTTAGGGAAATAATTCTACAAAGCCCTTATCAATTAATTTGCACTGTCAATAAAGACATTGTTAAAATTACAGTTTGTACATGTTATGAGTATTCTGAGTTTACAGTTGTGTTTTTTGGAATCGCAAATGCCCTTGCAACATTCTTTGTAGCGATGAAGAATATCTTTGACTTGTTCCATGACAGTTATGACGCGGTTCACCTTAATGGAATCCTTGTGTGGATTCTTAACCTGGAGATGCATCAACGACATCTTTAGTCAAGTGCTTGAAGTCCTCTTATAAGAGAATTTGATTCATAAACTCTTAAAGGTTGACTTAAGCCAATGCCCCATTCACTTTCTTGAGCACATCATCGACAATGTAGGGATATCCATGGATTTAGAAAAGATATGCACAATGGCAGATCGGCTAAATTGAGGAAAGGTTAAAAGTTTTAAAGTTTTTTTAATTTGCATCTAATTTGAAGGGTTTCTAAAACATAGCGCCTAGGTCTTAATGCCCCGTTCTGATCTCACGTGCAAAGTTTTCATGTGAAATTGGAGAGATAGCAAAGAAGAAGTTTTGTTACTGAAATATGGCTTGGTCATTGATTTGCTTCGAAAGGTTATCAAGTGGTGAAGTTATGGTTCATCTTTAGCATTTCACACTTACCATATGAGTGCATTACCATAAGCTTGTTCAATGAATGCATGATGCATTCCTTCAAGCTAATGTTTTCAAATTGGTCATCTCGTTTCATCACCTTGAATATGGTAACATATAAGAGTTTAGATTTAATGTCTACGATATAGCTACATGGTTGTTGTTATATGGATGTAGTAGTATTATTGTACCTTTATGGTTGGAAAAGACTAGATGCTGTGTGTATAAGATGAAACACATCATTTTCACACGTTTTGTGATGATGCTTTACATTGTTTTTCTTCTAAATGATTGTTGCATGTCCATAAAATCTTCTTTTTCATTTTCAAAGAATCATTTTTGATTTTTTCCATGGAGAGTCGTGATTGTTTGACAAGTGAAGAAAAATGTCAAGCTTTGTTTATGAAGATGATTCATAGGAATACTATATGTTATCAAAATATTTGGAATGCCTGTGAGAAGATCAAAACAAAAGAAAATGTTTAATTTTGAAATGTTAACGAAGTTAAATGATCCCTTAAAATATAACCAACATAAAAAGAATCTCCTGCAAATCAAACGTCAAGTTTTGAGCGTTTCATGTGGATTGATGACTTCCTCTTTAGAGGAAGCCTGGAAAACACTATGAAATGTGGAAGGATGATTTGCATGTGTTAACGGCCCTTCTTATATTTGTATCACATTTTCTTACTATTTTGACTACACATATGATAAAACACAGGGGTTGCATTCTATGTATCGTATTAACACTTGGACTGCTCTTTTTTCAATTCCTTTGTCTCATGATTACACTTGATTTTTCATTTGCTATACTCATTATTATAACGAATTAATGAATTTCAATGATTGCTGTTACGTGCGGGACACAAATCAATGATGTAACGTATGTGCTAAAGGACGAATAATATTGAAATGGTTATTGTTTACGTTTGAAAAAACTAGTATTGATTTTGTGACATAACATTGAATTGGAGATGATGTCATTGTGGTAAGAATAATTCATCGTCTCAACATGCACAATTGTATATTGTTTTTAGCTTGCATTACGTTGGCATGTTTCTTCCTTGGAGAAAGCAGGTTTTGGGACATATCATTCATAGTTACATATCTATAACATAACTATACCCCCCTTCTATTTTCTTTCATTATCTTTGGATTCTATTCTATTTGCTCATTACGTGAGGTAGTAAATGTTCACATGAAATTATCTTCTACCAAAGTATATCAAATGAATCACCTTACAAGGCATACAATGGATACGAGTTATGTATTATCTTGTTGCCTACGATTTTTTAGCATAAAGAACCCTCAACTGATGTTTTTTGTATGACCAAAAAACTGTATAGGATATCCTAATCAATTAGTTTATACGTCAAGGATACGTTTTTCCCTTGAATTCCCCATTTTGTGATCACTAAGAGAACCCTTTCAAAGGAATATCGCTTTATTTGCAAGGAGAGGGTTTAGAAAGGTTAACTATTCTCATTTAAATGAATGTATATATCGATTTAAAACTGATGATTTGCTTCTTTTTAAGGTATTTCTTACCTCAATACTTCTTTATTTTTTGGTACTTATAATTCAAAGATTTGTGTCAATCAATGTTTGCTCAAATAGAATACTTTACCAAATATTTTTTTCACCATTCAATCAATGTTAACGGATCATGCATGAATGTTGCTTCTTTCGCACTTTCTTTTATTCTTTTTTGTACATTCTGATTCCACCATTCATTCAAAAAATGGTACGTCAAAACATTGTCAAGTTCACCATGTCATCACATTTGAAAATTTGAAAAAACAAGTTGTGAATTTCAATACGTAAAGTGAGATTGTAAGAAAATAATTTAAATGCACCACAGTAAAAACCATCAAGACTATATGCCACCACGTCCTTAACGTCCGCCTACTCATAATGAAAAAGTGGCTACATGCTGAAATGATGGATCAAGTACCTTTGACTACCCACATTTTCCCATGCTTTCTTCACCATGGACATTTTATCACAAATGTAGTCCCATGCTTTAAGAAACTATGCACAAGCCTTTTTATTAATCTCTTTTTTTCCTATGAGCATGTTCATGCCATCATGTTTTATCTTGCACCAGAGGATTCAAAAGGATGATGCGCTTTCCTTTTGAGTGGACAAATGATGGTGACATGAATCGGTTATGCTGCACAAGTTTACCTTCCATGGTTCTTCTACATGCGGATGAAATGAAGGTTTTTCTTTGGATTCAGCTAAATCGATACGCTTAAGTACCAATGGAGGAGACAATTCTCCTTGACAGTGAAGACTTTGAGTGTCGTACATCTTTGCTTGTAATATGGGACAAAAAGTATGCAAAACAAATCTTTTCATACGCACGTGTTTGCCTATTAAGTAAACATACATGTTAAGTTTCATCACTCTCCAAGAAACTACAATACTTGATCTGTAACGTTATGGACCTTCTCGTTCAACAAAAAATAAGTGACATCTATAACACCTTAATGGGTTTGAAAAATGAATATGGGCATTAATTCGAAGCTTTCCCTCCAATCCCATGATGTAATTCTTATGGCTTTTTTTTGTTGCATGAGTTAGAAGATGTTGGATTGAGGTGTGGCTCTTGTTCAAAACAAGAAAGGGTGTGACCCCATACATTGTGGCCTTGCATGCTACAGTACTTACGTGCTTGTTGTTCAATCATTTCAATTCCGCCCCCGGAATGTGGAAATGCATGTTTAAGAAGTTTGATTTGATTTAAGGCGTGAAATTCAAGAAAATCATAAATATGTAAGTGTATGACCGTTCATTTAAAAATAGGGACCAAATACATAAGACGCCTTCAATGTTCATCAAATGATGACGCGAATACGGTGCTTAGAAAATCATGTTGTTGCTTTCACACACAAGATTTCATTTTGTTCTCACTAACATGCCATGACTATGTACATGTTATGGACCAAAGAAAATCACCCCTCAAAAATATTTAAAAACCTGTTGACCTTCCACCAAAAATCCTTATAAAGTGCTAGTTGCAAATTTTGAATAAACATGATATACATCTTGCATTCCCTAGATGTGTGAAAGCTGATTTTTATTCACATACATAGAGAATGGAGATACAAAAGCATGGTATATTATCCATAATTATATTCTTGTATTTTTTTATCACATTTCGATACCTTTTGAGGTGTGAGCAAGCGTACAATAGATGTTCTTGAAGTTAATGCACAACAAATTGGAAATTATTAGATTGTTATTTGAAAAGAATTACTTGTCTAATGCTAAAAGCAAATAATGCTGATCATTCTTTTAAGCAAAACTATCAGAAATGTTTTGAGAGGTGGAAGAGTAAATAAGGATACGGTGGCTCGGACAAGATGCGCAGCAAGAAATGCTTCATGGCGAGCATCATGGAGGACGTTAAGGGATCATAAAGCATAAAACCTTGTAAGATGATGGCAATGATGAGATTGCTGGTGAATGATGTGTAGATTTAGCACATGTGATGAATGAGCTTATGGGGGTAAGGATTGATTTTATGGCTATCATTGTAAAGTTTCCCTTCTCTCTTGTCATATGTCCACATTGGTAGACAAGGACACTGTTAGTAGAGCCTTATCCATGTATCTTACACTTGGGTACTGGTAGAGGAGCATCACCGACCTTTATGGTTCAAAATGCTTGTTGGACATCTGAAAACGTTTTGTAATGCCCGTGGCATTTCAATGGCGAATTATAGTGGTGAGTGCATAAGAGTATCATCAATGTAGGACACATTGTATGATGTGGATCTTACCAATCTTACCCCATAAACATTTGCTTCACTTCTTCATTCTTGCCGTGAATGTTTTTTGAAGTAGAAACAAAGGTTTCTTATTTTTACAAGGGAAAGTTATTAAATGGAGTCCTTTGGATCACTGGGTGAATTAAAAGATCTGTTATAGGTTTAAAAACCTCCTTCGAGCTCACATCAGAGTAGCATCTCAAGAAATTGTAGGTGAATAGGAGTTTCATTATTCTTGCAATAATTAAGAATGCAAATAAAAAAGGTTGTCATGATTTTTTCGTAGAATAGCAAAATACTCATAGACTATCTTTTTGTAGAGAGTGCTTGTACCATCACCTTTTTTTCAAAAACTAGTTCCCAAATGCCACAAAATGTATTTTTATACTTAAACTCTCCAAGGGTAAGATACGATTCATAGATGCCACTAATGATGGTTTTTGAATTTTATGAGCACCCTAGGATTGAATACGTATCTATTCTGCACCTTGTTGATGCTTGGTTCATTGATCTGTTCCCATTACCGTGGGTTGCACAACATGACTTTTTTTTTCAAAAGCTATTTAAAAATTGTGTAGGGAATGGGGTGTGCTATAACTCTGCTTTCACTTGGTTGTTTTGTTCTTGCTAAAGTGCATTGTTACGGGAAAACATGTTGCATGTCATCTTAAAGCATAATCATCATAAAATTATAAGAGATGCACTGCTAGAAAAATGGAGGCTTGCAATAGGGTTTGATTTGTTTTCATACATGAAATGACCATGTGGAGAAGACATCATTGACAAAATATGGAAGACAAAAAATTATGTAAGAATTAAAATTGGAAAGACAGAATGGAAAAGTGAATCATTTAGAAATAATCTTAGGTGGATACGAGCTGAGGTAGATTTAGGAGTAGTTCATGTAGAGTAAAATTTGGAGGCTGGTTTACTTAGGATCTTAAAAGGAAGAATGCTGTTATGCATGTTCAGATGTTTGTAATGTGGGTGTATTATAACACATACTCGGATAAAGGGGTCTGATGAAAACTTTGATGTTTGTAAAATCGAGTCACCTCGTTGCATTTTCCCTGTTCAAGATTGTCGAGAGGAGAAGCGAGGAGGATGAACGTTTCCCCGGGGTGCAAGAAACAGTTTACATGGCTGAAAGCCGTACAACGTGACGATCCGACAAATAGCTCCATTGGTTACTTTGTCTAGAAAACTGTATGCGGCGCGTACGCTATTGGTTATCGACGTTCCTTTTTTGTCCAGTCGGAAGTGATACTCCGACTGGCAAGGAAAAGGTCCTCTTTCAGGAAAAAATGACAACACGTCGATGAATGAGTGACTCTGAAGAAATTGAGGGAAAAATAGTAGAAACTGTTTTCAAACTTGAGGCATCCAGACAGTATTTCGACAGAAAGACTTTATTTAAAATGTTAGTACAATTATTCCAGACAGGTTATAACTGTAGGCACAGGTTGCATCGAGACGTGAAATTGAGAAATGAGTTGACTTTGATTGCCATGGAATTACTTTCTCTTTCAAATCTAAGAAACACACAAATACTTTCTATGATACCACATTATCTAACAAATTGAGAAGGACATCAACAATGACAAAGGACATCAATATACTTAAATCTCACTTTAAAATTTTCAATTGTAACACAGGTATTTTCTACCCCCATGTTTGTTGTTCCTAACATGCTCTTCTCTCTGTGAGTTATAATATGCACTATCAACGCAAATTACATTCAACAAGCATAACACTTCTCAATTCTTTTCATTTTTGGTTGGATAGAATGATCATGCTTAGTACGATGATCACATTGCTCATGATTAGCATGATGGATTCTCAAACCAGCACACAACTGTTTATAACTTGCAATAAAACTATTTCATATGAGGAATTCATAGAAAAATGGCAAACAAGAAGAGCCAATTTTTGGCCTTCACATGTGTGTGTAAGAAATTTTAATGGGTGATATCGAAAACTCGCAGTATATGAAAAATTTGTATTCATTCTTAATAAACAAAACTTAACATATACTTAGTTGAATTCCATTCAAAGTGACAAAAACAAGCTCTAATTATGTCTAAAATAAAGCCATCCACAAACCAAAAGTGAAGAGGACTGATGAAAACAATGGCAAATCCTCTCTTCACCTTCCTCACTCATTGCGTGCCCAATCAAATGATTGAATAATTCCAGAGGCCATTGAAAAGGGTGGTTGAATGAAAGGATTTTGCACAAATATGCGTTTTGACATGATGTGGAGCTAAGGAAATGAGGAATGTGGACGTGAAACCAAGGAAAGACGAAGCAAAAATGATGTTACTATTGTGCACTCACCATAGACAAAAGCATTGGTCATCATGGAACGTTACCATTGTCATTATGTTTGTCAAATGTGTTATAATTTTAAGACCAATAAAAAGTATTTTCATCATCAAGAATAGAATTATATAAATATGTGTTTGCAAAGGAACGATCATAATCATATAACAATGCAAATGTTTTGTTCCACTTATCCAATTATGTTTTTATAAACATTTATATTGTAATTTCCCTCTAGAAAGGCCACCATAGATTTTTTTTTGAAAATTAAACCTACGTTTTTCTCAAAAGCACACACAATACATTTCCCTAAGTCAGGCTTACAATTGTGTATTGATGTGCAAAAACCGCCACATGAAAAATGAAGAACATAGGAAAAACTTGTCTTGTTCCTTAAGGACATGTAACACACAATCAATTAACCCCAAATAAATAAGTTTTGAAAAAAAGAGATACTAATATAAAATTGAAGGCATGAATTTGGAAGAATTTTCCAATATATTTCTTTAAGGCAAGAAGATATGCCCATATGTTCAAGAGATATTCGTGCATGATGCTACAACCCAAAAGTCGAATACATTAGCCTAGGATCTTTGCATCTTTGGTTTTCACTCTTTATCGTTTCCTACATAAAGTAGAATTTCATTACATTTCATGAAATTTAAGAAAATGAATATTTTTTTAAGCCTTTGAGATTGTTTTGGAATAGAATCAATCCCATTACACTCCCTCTTGGAACCTAATACCTTGGTAGTTCTTCGGTCCACAATACTTGGCTCTAACTAGGCATGAGCTAAAATCTTATACTACTCTCCGTTTGTTGCAAGAGGGCCAATTCGGCTCTCTCTTTTTGTTAAAGCAAGGGGTGGCTTGCACCACCCCTTGCATCAAGAAAGGCTTGGAGAAGGCTAGCACTTTGCTAGCTCCATACCAGTTGGCTGCCGACTAGCTGGACGGCCAATAGCTGGCTGAGTGACCGGCCAACCACCATCCAATAAGCCGCCTGCCATCGATCGCGGCTTAAGCCCGATCAGCGGCTCAGGGCCCGTGAGGGCCCAGAGGGCAAGGCCTCATGGTCTCATGCCCTTGCCCTTGCTCACCATCCCTGCAAGCGAGCGAATGAGGACGAAAGAGGGGTACGAGGGACAAGAGGCAAGAGAAACTAGCGTAAAATCACCGTGATTTCGCGCCACAACGTCAAAACGTAAATTGATGTTTGTTTTGCGAGAAAATTTGACATAAAATAAAGAAAATACTTGTGCAAACACATGAGTTTGCCGAGAAAACCCCTCGTTTTAAGTCCCTTAACCAAGGTTAGGGTGAAAAACGGATATGGGCCTCCGAAGACTCAAAATCTTCAAGTATCCCTGCTCTTGGTTGTTGATGACGATTGCACCTAAGTCTCAGGAGGGGGGTAAACCCCTGGCGTGAATTAAGAATGCCTTTCTATGAACTCTGATGACTCTTGAGCAAAAGTTAGAGATTTGACCTGTTACACCATTAGGTATCATTATTACTTCTCTCATGAGCCATTGAAAATATATTTTTCTACATATGCAAGAGAATATCATTAAATTTCGAAGAGTTTTACTAAGAGTGTTTGAATAACCATAATGATATCTTATACGTTAAAGAAAAAATTTAAGATTGCAAAGGTTAAAAATAAATTTCAACACAATTTATGTGAAATGAATAGATTTTATTGAGTTCATGGATAGTATATTACTCAAGAGAATTCATGATGGTAAATTAATTTATTGAGCTCTCATTTCCATTGAAAGTTGTGTATACCAAGCACAATTTCAATGAAATCAACATCATTATTCTGAAAGTTGTTTTGAAAAGAGTGTTAAATGAATTAGATTTGACTCGTGAATGTTATCTTAAGTCACCAAAATTATATAAAACAATCCTATTTGCAATTGAATGCAAAATCAGACTTCCATATACCATCTTGGTCATGACATGACAAAAAAGACCATTTTAACCAAATGTACCTTTTTTAAAACAATAAGCTTTAGTATCCCATTAAGGAATGGAACAAGACCATGTGAAGACATATTGACATATTCAGTTTCTTTGTCTATTTGTTTATTTTTTATTTACATATCATATTCTTTTAAACCCTTAAAGTAGCATGTGTATCATTAACAAATGGTAACATGAAACGTTTTATGATTTCTGATTTTGATGGTAATGATCAATTGAATAGCATGAATAAAAACACTTATGAAATTGTTTTAAACAAAATGGAACTTTCTATTGAACTTTATCATGAATAAACTGATGCTAAACATTTTAGGTTTGAGAATATTGATATCTTTACTTATGACTGATGCAATGAGAAGGATTTTCATGAAATTCAAGGTGTCAGGCTCGAGGTCGCCTTTGAGCACAATTGTTGATGGTTGAGATGGTTGTCCCATTACGTGAGAAGTCTCGCCCATCTATTTTTTTGCTTACCATTGTTTTGTTACTTTTGTATCTAAACTCTGCGATTAAATCTATTCCACGGCAACATCCTTATCTTCCTTCCTTCCAACCATCGTATTCTACAATTGAAAGGTCATGTTTACATAAGAAAAACTAGATTCATTAATCAAATCTGATTTTTATGTTGTGAAAAAGGATAATCGTGATGGAAATTTATTTTTTCTCATTTTTGAAATGATAAATTCTTACCGAAAATGTCTTCCTTTTCTGAAATGTTACCACAAGCTAGCAAAAGAAAAGGAAAGGATTTTCAGCAACACTACGTACGAAGGGGTCAGCGCTGCAGTCAGCTCTAGTTAGCCACAACGGAAGAGCGAGCTGCAGATGAAGCCAGCCTTAGACCAAGTGTCTGACCGGTCCCGGCCAAACTCGAGTTTGTGCATCTCGCGTGGATTGTGGCTAGGATCACGCCGTGCATTTGAGTGCCATTATTATTGCAATCAAGGGCAGATGAAGAGGGATTGTAGAAGGAGTTTGCTGAATGATGAGCAACCAAAACAGAAAAAGCAAGAAAGTAGATCAAGAGGGAAGGGAGAGAGAAGAGTAGTGACAAAGCAAAGACAACTATGAAGCAAGAGAGGAGGCCAGAGCAGCAGCCTAAGGAGAGAGGTGCAGGCAAGTAGTACGACTACATGGGATTTGGTTTTCCACTCTGAATCCCGTAGAGCAGTGCACTGATTCGCTCACCTTACATATAGTACTGGGATAGTGGGTGCACATCCCACATCACCCTTGACAAGGCCTGCCTCCGACCTCACAGCATGATCAAGCTAGATTTTCACGCGCCAGCTCACGACGACCTCAAGTCGCCCTTTGCGAGTAAGTCTCCGCTAAGATTCAGATGTGGGCTTGGCTATGTGGCATCAATGATTGGGCCACGTGATCAATCAACTTGTACAGTTAATGCACAAGAAAGAGCGAGTTAATGGCCTCAACATCAAAGAGATTTGAAGCAGTGATGCTATGCAACTATGTGAGGAGTGCTTCCGTGGAAAGCTCCCACAACAGATGTTCACTCCCGCTAGAAAGTGTGATGTCAACCAAAAGTTAAAGCTATTCCACACAGACATGCGTGGAGCACTACCATGAGAAACCATCTACGGAGGGCATTGATACTTTATTATGTTCATCAATGACGCAAAAAGGTTCATATGGAGCTACCCTCTTTGCACTTGCGACGAGGCTGGTACCAACTTCTTCAAATGACTGGCGATGGTAGATAGATAAAGCTATGTGAAGTTACAAGTTTTGCGCTCAGACAGTGCCGAGGAGTACATGAGCATAAATTTCATGTCTCGCTTAGAAGACATGGGTACTGTGCAGCAGTTCTCAACGGCCTACACACCATAGCATAAGGATGGGGTTAAAAGGGCGAATTGTACGATGCAAGAGACACTCAAAGCCATGCTTATTGGCCTTCAACTCAGTAGTAACTAATGGCCATACGTGTTGAGGTTAGCATTTTGGATGCACAATCGCGTATCGCACGTGGCTTTGCGTAAAATGACTCCATTTAAGGCATGGCATCGTGACAAGCCTGACGTCACTATGCTAAGGACCTTTAGTTGCATGGTATTCTTTCATGTGCCAAAGGTGCACAAAAAGAAGCAAGCGGACCAGGCATCATGGGGAGTATTTCTTGGACGGAGCCCTAATATGAAAGGCTGAGTGTTCTACGATGTAGCCTCACAAAGGATCATAGTCAGCTTTGACACCATGTTCTTGGAGAACTTGACATGTTTAGCATGGGAGGAAAAGAAAAGGACAACCACGGATTTCCTCCAAACCTTTGTAGGATTGTTATGTTGAGTCTTTCAATGAAGAAGACAAGAATTCAAAATTACTCACCCTTGCGGATTTGGATCTAACGCATGAGGAGGCGGTGAGCACACGTATGCCCCATAAAGGAGATCACGTTGTAGGCGTCCCCGAAGATTACGTGTTGACTGATTTACGGAATAAAAAGCTGAGGTGGTGCCTCTGGAGGTTGTTCCTTAGGCGCGACGGGAGCTCCATCCTCCAAGCACCGTCCACGAGAGGCATTCCATGCGCCTCCTACAACAACAGTTGGAGAAGGAGAGCGTAGAAGAGGGAGAGGAGGACCACAATATGGCTTTTATAGCATGGTCTTTATATCGGTTGGCTGCAGAACTTCTCTCTGACTTCACAACCACTCACCTCAGTGCTCTCTTGACTTCAACCAAAGAACTACCCTCAGAGCCAAGAAATCCAAAGGAGGCCCTCAATGGAGAGCATGTAGCTGAGTGGATAGCAACACTAGATGCTAAGTATGGAAGCCCCATGGAGCAGGGCACGTGGGAGCTCGTTGAGCTACCATCATGCTCTCGACCTGCTGGGGTTAAGTGTGTCTTCCGCATCAAAACAAAGGCTGATGCCAGCATTGAAAAATTCAAAGCACGACTGATGGCAAAGGTTTTTTTGCAAGTGGAGGGAAAAGATGTTTCCAAAACATACACTGCCATGAGCCGCTACACCATAGCTTCCGACATGCTGACAGTCGGAGCCATGATGGACCATGAGGTGTAGCAACTCAATGTTAAGAACACATACTGCACTTTGAAATGGATAGGACTGTGTTCATGAAGCACCTCAAAGGGTTACGTTGATGGGAGCGGGCGAGTGTGCAAACTAGTGAAGAGTTTGTACAGCTTGAAGGAAAGTCCACTTTTATTAAATTGCAGGCTCTAGAGTTTGTTCGAATTCCTCAACTTCACGCCATTGGCATATGATGATTGCCTCTTCCACCACAACACCTCAGGAAGGGAGTGACTAGATTGCTATGTTCTAGTCGATGTCGACGACATTTTGATCATTTTCCCATCGCCAGATCTCATCAGTGCCACAACAATAACCATGGCAAATGAGGTCAATACCACTCTTATGCCAAGGCTTGATTATTACCTTGGCATGAACATCAAGCGTGACCGCTTGAGCAAGGCTTTAGTTGAAGCAGCAAACCTATGGCACAAAGGTTTGTGAGCAATTTGACGTGCCTTAGCGGGATGTTTCAACTCCTCTCACGTAGTTGCAGCTAAAGCATGAGGGCCCAAGGGGGAGAAATGAGTCAGACCATCACTGCAAAGTCGACTCTCTGATGCAGGCCACAAGTTGCACATGTTCAAATCTACAATTTTTTGTGAGCAACCTCGCACGCAAGAATGAGAAATGCTTACAAGCGGCATACAAGGATCTTGAAAGAGCCCTCAAATACCTTTGGGTCACAAAGGATGCTAGTCTAAAGTACGCATTAAGCGTGGCCTAGAACTACATTGTTGTGTAGACGCTCTATTTGAAGGACTGAGGAAGAACGATGCAACACTAATGGATTTGCGTGCCTACTACGTGGAGGCGCGGTGTCATGGACAAGCAAGCTGTAGAATATTATCACTCTTAGCTCTGCATTAGCTGAGTATGTGGCTGCTACCTCAGCTGCTCAAGAGGTCACGTACTTATGCAACCTCCTTGATGACTTTGGCTTTTCGTGGGAGAAGCCAACGGTGATATTTGTGGACAAAAAATATGCAATTGCCTTGGAAAATTCAACCAAGTTTCAAGGTCGGACCAAGAACATCCACATACACGCACACTGGATCCACTCAAAACTGCAAGACAACATGATTCAACTCGTGCATGTGCTGGGGACAAAGCAAGCTATAGATATTTTTATGAAGAGCTTCCCCAATGATGTTTCCTATCACTGCTCTTTCAAGTGTGGACTCACCGCCATTGCGTTCTCATAGAATGCCCCGAAGAATGGTGATGAGAATGGCATATGGCAGTAAAAAATCCAAACACGCACCATTGCCACCTCGTTTGGCGTATCAAGAAATACCACTTATTTCATGGTGGAAGTGGTAATAGGGATAACCACTAAAGTATACAAGGGGAGCACTCAAAGAACAAAGGAGGCAAAAGTGAACGATTCAAGTGGTCACAAGCAATAGCCATTAGTCCACACCATCTAGGACAATAGTAAGTCAGCTAAGTAGTCAGACTTATGTCTCTCCTCCGGTCTCCAATTGCGTAGGGAGGATTTGCGTGATAACTCGGGCCATTTAGGAAAAAGTGAAAACAGCAAGCTACTTGATGACACAACTGCTCACCGTCAATCTTGCAGGCAAAAAAAGGTAAACGGTGACCACATAGCTTCGTTCGCGGAACAGAGTGCAAGGAAGAGACACGATAGCGGCCGTAACAACTCGCGTAGTGGGTGTTGTCCAAGCAGCCTGCGTAGTAGACTCATTAGCTAACGAGGAGGCCTACGCAGCTTGAGCAACAGGTGCCACCGGCAAGTGTGAGGACGTGCTTGGTCTCGCATGATCTTGCGAGTTCTCCATTGGGCCTAAACGAGGATCTCATCTTTTGCGGAGAAAAAGCCTAAACGGCGGGCAAGATTACTTGGTCTTGGCGGCCATGGACAGTGGAGATTCGCCGGCCATTTCAAGCTGCGCAAGGTGCCTCCTTAAATTCGCGGCAGCAAATCCCTCATCCACGACTATATGCTTGACATGGGCCCTACACAAGGAGAGAAGAAGCGCACGGATTCCCCAAAGGCAAAAATGGTTTCACAACAAACTCAACTACAACCGCTTCATTGAACAAATTCAGCAAGAAACTGGTCACTGAGTCCAAAACGCGCAGACAGGAAGGACAGAAGCATATTTACCAGCTGATGTCAACGAGTTCAATGGAAGTGACTAGAGCAAATCAAAGCCACGCAATTGAAAATAGCAAAGTGGGTCTTCCCAGCCATGGAGGCGCAATATACACAGCTCCAGCAACCCAAGATCTTGAGGAGGGGAGAAAATATCTTTGTTGACCCCAAAGAGGAGCCTCTAACTCTTTACCAACAGGAAAGAACGGAGAAGCTTCTGGAGGGGAAAACTCAGCATGGATACCATCAACCATACCAGCCATTAGAGAACTTGCCCAATAAGGAAGTAACCGTGAATTTTTTGGTGGGGCCTATACTCCACTTAGGCATTTCCAATATCCTACATTGTCTAGAATCAAGTGAGATGGACCCAAAAATAGGACCTTTACTGTCCCCGGCACGTGAACAACTTTACATTGAAGAAAATATTTTTTTCCTTTGATAAGGAAGATGACGTCGAGGCTTTTCTTGTGCAGCCCATCATCGAGGAAGAGTCTTAGCTTCGGTTTCTCGATGAGAGTTTTTGGGAGTCTGTGAAGGAATGATTTAACAGCACTCCGGCTTGATCCGAGCTCTCAACCAGCGCACCCATGGAAGGGGAGTGTTAGTGGATGTGATGACTGCGCTTGTTTCATGCTCCGATATGGCGTAGTCGGTTTTAGAATCGGATACAAATACACGGAGTGAGAATTTTCTCGGTGGATTCCGGGAGTGGAGCCATGGACAATTTGTCATTGTCCACGCTAGGCCAATTCTAGCAACCTGACCTAAAGGGCTTGGATTGTAAAATACTGT
Source organism: Penium margaritaceum (assembly GCA_023375785.1). NCBI lineage: Eukaryota > Viridiplantae > Streptophyta > Zygnematophyceae > Desmidiales > Peniaceae > Penium > Penium margaritaceum. The sequence continues at coordinate 39,846 of SZWC01022879.1, forward strand.
GTGACATGTTCATGCTACTAGGCATGCCCTTAGTTTGTGTGTCGCATGCGCAAGATCTCGTGCATGCATCCAAGAATGCAAGAACCAATAGCTGTGCAGCACGAAAAAGCATTGTGGTCAAGTAGATTTAGGCCTAACTAGGCTTCTCGCATGAGGCGGTGGGAGAGCTCCTGGTGGGGACCGTTTATAGAAGCAGCCCATGGCCACAACTCAACGTGCTTCTATGCTTGCCACCTAGGCACGTTGGGTGGAAAGCTAGAATGCGAGTATTACGACTACAGAGATCTATTGCTCTCACAGATCCATGAGGAGCTTTAAGATTCAAGAACCATGGTTACAATGAAACTTCAACGTGCATCTAAGGAAGCTTCTTCATGCAAGAAAGGTGGTCAACTTGCCAAGACCGCAAGTATAAAAGGCAGCGGCTCTGGCACATCTCAGTATCTCAACAAGACTCATCTTTCACGTGACGACCTTGCAACACTTAGCATCTAGAAGGGCCTTAGACCAAGGTTCTCTGGAGTCTATCTTGGAGACTCTTGTAAGCATGGTAGAGCTCTGCCAGCCTGGGTAGGAGGAAGTTCTTCCTTATTGGAGGCCAACCTACATGAAAGACGGTGCTGGACCAAGACCCATTGCGTCGACGGCCTTGACAACCTAGCAAGGCGTTGCCCCTTGTGTAGACCACAAGTAGTGGTGGAGCTCATGTGAAGCCTTTGTTGGGCTCTAATTTTCATGTACCATATTTGTACTTTGTAATCAAGCAAGATTTCTTCCGCTTTCACATTAAGTTTCCACATTCAATTTGCTGATTTGTCTTCTACCTTGGTGCACGAGAAAAGATCTTGTACAAGCAAGGAACCTAGTCCTTGCTATACACCTACAAATCCGAACGATTTTCAAGTGGTTCGAGAGAGTTACATAACTTCTTGGGTGGTTGCACAATCATAAAGGCCAACTAAAGGGTCCATTTAGAGTAATGAGTGTCACATAGAAGTTGTAGGGTCATGAAACGCTCAAGGGTCACTAGTTGTAGAATCAAAATAAATGTTGAAGATGTAGTTTACAGTTGAAGGGTCACTCATGAGTTAAGAGTTGGTTATTAATAACCTCTCAAATGTGAAGGTATGAACCAAGTGGGTTGTAGAAAAATCCCTCAGGATTTTATGTTGTGTAGAAAAGGACAGAATTGAAAGAGAACTTGATCATTTAAATTTGTGATCTTGACCTATTTATACCTTTGTTTCTAGTTTTCTATTAATGAAGAGCATGTTTTAGACGTTTGAAGTCCAAAACATCAATAGTAGGAAAACTGGAATTTTAGAAATTAGAAAATTTTATACCCTTTTTGATCTTTTTCTTATCATATTTCTTCCTAAAGAAGCATGGAGAAGTGAACTGAATGGATACTGATTTGCATGAATTTTGCATACATGTTATTATATGCGATGAAATGCTCCTTCTTATGTTGCTAAGCAAATATTGAGTTCGATTGAACCTTGTTGTTACGTTTTATTAGAGTAGGAATGGAGTACATCAAGCAAACCATGAACTTGATTTCTTTTTAATTTAATTTTAAAGTTTTGATTGAAATATGCAAGATTGGGTTTAAAGGAGATAGGGGAGGAAGAGGCTGAGTGCTCGTACAAAGTGTTTCGATAAGAAACAAGTTTGAAGCCAAAGCTGAGTGAGAATTGTAAAGAAAGGGCAGTTTTCCCTTGTTCAAGTGGTTAAGGGCTAACTCAAGTAAAAAAAATCTTTGGCTTAAAGACGTATACAAGGAAGAAAACACACACACACACACACACAGAGAGAGAGAGAGAGAGAGAGAGAGAGATAGAGAGAGAGGGAGAGAGAGAGAGAGAGAGAGAGAGAGAGAGAGAGAGAGAGAGAGA
>SZWC01022880.1:4022-25604 GCA_023375785.1 Penium margaritaceum
TGGTTCCAACAGCGGGGTGACTGCTTGAGCCCATAGAGGGCCTTGCGCAGCCGCCACACACGGCTCGTCCCATCTGAGAATCCAGGTGGCTGCACCATGTAGATTTCCTCATCGAGCTTGCCATGCAGAAAGGCATTGTTGACGTCCATTTGCTCCAGCTCCCAATCATTTTGGGCAACTAGACTGAGCAGTGCTTTGGCAGTGGTGTAGCGACCAACAGGTGCAAAAGTCTCGTCAAAGTCCACACCTGGAATCTGTGAGAACCCCTTTGTAGTGAGACGCGCTTTATACTGTTCCACATTGTTGTCTGGGTTGAGCTTGCGTCGATACACCCACTTGGCTGCAACAGCTTTGCGGCCTGGTGGTAAATCCACTAACTCATATACACTGTGCTCTGACAGTGCATCGAGTTCAACCTTCATAGCCTATTCCCACTGAGAGGAGTCAGTGGCTGTACGTGCTGCCTGTACCGTCACAGGTTCAGGGGGAAGCGGTGAGAGACCGGCGGTAGCAAAGCACGAGGCAACATACACTGCGATGGACGAGGAGAGAGCAGAGTGAAATTCTTGCTCAACCAGGGAGTAGCCAAGGGCAGTGCTGGGGTGCATGACAGGCGCTGCTGCAGACAGGCCAGAGGTGGTGAGACCAAGGGCCCGAAGACCAGGGTCACCAGAGACAACAGGGTGTGACTGCGAGGGGAGGGCACGGAGTCGCCTACCACGCGTGTAGGGTGAGACCGGTGGAACAGTCACAGAGGAGGAGGGCGCAACGTGACGAGGCGATGCAGGAGAAGAGGGGGAGACAAGAGTTGGTACAGGGGCGACAGGGGAAGACGGAGAGGTGGAGACAAGAGGAGAAGAGGAGCACGACGCCGCAGGAGAGACAGCAGTAGGAGAGCCAAGAGATGGGCTGAGTGAGGGGGCCAATGGAGCCGTGGAGGGAACTGAGGCCACTTGAGAGGCAGACAACAGAGGACGCTGATTGGACGGGGAAGTGACAGCAGGGACAGAAGGAACCCCTGAGGAGGGAACAGGAGGCCCAGAAGGCAGAAGACCACCCCCACCCTGAACGGGTGGAGTGGGAGGCCCGCCAAAGCGTGGGGAGTCACGCTCAAACAGGTGTTCAAAGAAGAGGGCATCACGAGATTCAATTACCCGGCAGCGAGAAGGATCCCAGAAGCACCAGGCTTTGGAGAAGGGAGAGATACCAAGGAACACGCACAGGCGACCACGAGGAGAGAGCTTACCATCACGCTGATCGGTGGGCACCCAGACTGAGACAAGGCACCCCCACACTCGTGCAAGACGGAGATCAGCTCGGCGACAAGTCCAGCGTTCAAAAGGGGTGACAGTGTGGGGAAGTGGTCCATGTGGAATTCTGTTCCAGACCCAGGTCATATAGGACATGGCTTCAAAGGCAAAGAGAGGAGACTGACCCGAGGCAGAGAGCAGAGAACGAACCCTATCAGCAAGGGTGCGATTCCAGCGTTCGGACACGCCATTCTGGTGAGGTGTGTAGGGGGCAGAGGATTCAAGGCGCACACCGCAAGACTCAAGAAAACGGGACGTTGGACCAAAGAATTTACCACCATGGTCGCTGCGAACGACATGCAAAGACCGGAGACAAGCCCGTTCGGCCTATGGGAGCCAGGACTCAATGACATGAGTGACATCGCTTTTGTGCCGAAGGGCAAAGAACCGGCGGTAGCGAGAGTAGTCATCAGTGAGATACAAGACATAGCGCCCAAGGCCACCCAGGAAGTCCTGGGGTAGGGGGCCCATGACATTGGCATGCACTAGATCAAGCGGGTGCGAGGTAGTGGATTCAGAGGTGGAGAAGGGTGAGCGGTGCATTTTGCCACTAGCACAATCAAGATTGGTGGACGTGCAAGGAGGAGAGAAAGTGGCAGGGTCAAGGCCGTAGGCAGGTTGAAGACGAAGGAGGCGCTGGATGGCGGCAGTGTGGATGTGACAGAGGTGACGATGCAGGAGGTGAGCATGATCAGAGGACAGAGAAGGAGCGACATGAACAAAGGCAGATGCAGCGGAAGGTGAGGTCAACGTGAGAGGCACACGGAACAAGCGATCGCAGCGCACACCACGGAGAACAACACGGCCAAAGGAACAAAGAGAGATGGATGCAAGGCCACGGCTGGACGAGAAGTCCATGCCTTGATCGTCAAGGGTGGTTACCGAGAGCAGAATGACTTCAAGGTCAGGGACGTACAGGACATCGGGAAGTTAAACAGTGCCGCCAGGGCCAACAAAGTGGACAACACCAACACCTTGAACAGGGAGAAGTTGACCGGAGCCAGTTCGGATAGAACGTACTGACTGAACAGGCCCAAGTGACACGAAGGAGGACCGACAAGATGTCATGTGATGCGTGGCCCCTACATCAATGATCGAGAGGCCAGGTGAGGCACGAGTGGAAGGAAGGACCAAGCAGACAGCCACAGTGCCACGGGCAGAGGAAGAAGCAGACTGTCCAAGGTGTGCGGGAAACGTATGAGACTGCCAGTGCTCAATCCATGCACGATCATAAGGCAATTCCCCTTGCACACCACCAGAGGCAAAACCACGGAGAGTGACATTCGACTCACAAACGGAGACACAAGACTGGCCACTCATACGCTCACCCCCCTGGGAGTGAAGGTGGAGAAGCTCAGCCAAGCAACGCTCAAGAGCGCGCTCTTCGTCTCGGCGATCGGAGGAGCGCTCAGAGAAGCGGTCAGATGAGCGGTTGGAGTGGTGGCCATCGTCCCAGGCCCAGGGAGGGACAGAGTAGTGGGAGGATGGCGGCTCGTAGTAGGGGGAACCAGATGGTGGTGGCACCCAGCCCCACAATCTAGGGGCAGGCTGCGATGGCTGAAGTGGGGCTAGTGTGGTGGTCAGGGCAGAGGCAGATGAGGAGGGTGAGGACGATGAGACTGTGACTGCGGCAGCAGCAGAGGAGGCAGCGACGCCGGTGCAGGCCCAATGAGCACGCATGGAGGAGGCGAGGCGCGCATCATCGCGGGGAGCCGGACACTTAGGGGCTGAGTGGCCGGTGGCGCCGCAGTTCCAGCAGGTGACATCAGCGACCGAGGAACTGGAGCCCCTGCCGCCGCGTCCGCCTCCACGTCCTTTGCCCCCACGACCACCACCACGGCTGGGGTGAGAACCATTGCTCCCACCGCGGCCGGCAGCCTGCGTTGAGTGAGTTGAGGCCTGAAGGTTGGAGACGGTGGAGGATGCTGCAGTGGAAGCAGAGGGTGAGGAGGTAGTGACAGCTGCAATTGCGGTGCGGTGCAGCCGCTTGTTCTAGAGAGAGTTCCACCAGTCAGTGAGACGTGCAGCTGTGAAGTCAAAGAGGGGGCGAATCCCTGGTGGGGAATCAGCAGGGACTGGTGCAGAGGCAAGGCGTTCAAGTTCTGCCTGGGAGACATGGAGGTACAGGTCAGATAACTCAGGGATGAGGCCAGCAACAATGGATAGACATGCAGAGAGGTCCTGGTGCACCCTTGCCCAGGTCACGCAGCAAGCGAAGGCTGCGTGCCCAGTACTCATCTGCTGTCTCGTGTGCTCGCATCTGTAACGTGTTGAATTGAACAGTGAGTGCACTTTGAGTGGCATGCCCAGTGACAGTTTTGCGATGGCGGATGAATGCATAAGCACCAACAGGGTTAGCAGTGGTACCCCGGATGGGGTCCGCATTGTACGTACCGATATCATCAAAGAGACTTTCAGGACCAGCGTTAATGAGGGCCCGCACAGCACGTGCAGCCTCTGCAGGCTGCGGCACAAAAGATGGTTTGGCGGGTGCATAGTACTCCCACAGTAGCTCACCCTGAGCCCNTGAGAACCCCTTTGCAGTGAGACGCGCTTTACACCGTTCCACAGTGTTATCTGGGTTGAGCTTGCGTCAATACACCCACTTGGCTGCAACGGCTTTGTGGCCTGGTGGTAAATCCACTAACTCATATACACTGTGCTCTGACAGTGCATCGAGTTCAGCCTTCATAGCCTATTCCCACTGAGAGGAGTCAGTGGCTGTACGTGCTGCCTGTACCGTCACAGGTTCAGGGGGAAGCGGTGAGAGACCGGCGGTAGCAAAGCACGAGGCAACATACACTGCGATGGACGAGGAGAGAGCAGAGTGAAATTCCTGCTCAACCAGGGAGTAGCCAAGGGCAGTGCTGGGGTGCATGACAGGCGCTGCTGCAGACAGGCCAGAGGTGGTGAGACCAAGGGCCCGAAGACCAGGGTCACCGGAGACAACATGGTGTGACTGCGAGGGGAGGGCACGGAGTCGCCTACCACGCGTGTAGGGTGAGACCGGTGGAACAGTCACAGAGGAGGAGGGCGCAACGGGACGAGGCGATGCAGGAGAAGAGGGGGAGACAAGAGTTGGTACAGGGGCGACAGGGGAAGACGGAGAGGTGGAGACAAGAGGAGAAGAGGAGCACGATGCCGCAGGAGAGACAGCAGTAGGAGAGCCAAGAGATGGGCTGAGTGAGGGGGCCAATGGAGCCGTGGAGGGAACTGAGGCCACTGGAGAGGCAGACAACAGAGGACGCTGATTGGACGGGGAAGTGACAACAGGGACAGAAGGAACCCCTGAGGAGGGAACAGGAGGCCCAGAAGGCAGAAGACCACCCCCACCCTGAACGGGTGGAGTGGGAGGCCCGCCAAAGCGTGGGGAGTCACGCTCAAACAGGTGTTCAAAGAAGAGGGCATCACGAGATTCAATTACCCGGCAGCGGGAAGGATCCCAGAAGCACCAGGCTTTGGAGAAGGGAGAGATACCAAGGAACACGCACAGGCGACCACGAGGAGAGAGCTTACCATCACGCTGATTGGTGGGCACCCAGACTGAGACAAGGCACCCCCACACTCGAGCAAGACGGAGATCAGCTCGGCGACAAATCCAGCGTTCAAAAGGGGTGACAGTGTGGGGAAGTGGTCCATGTGGAATTCTGTTCCAGACCCAGGTCATATAGGACATGGCTTCAAAGGCAAAGAGAGGATACTGACCCGAGGCAGAGAGCAGAGAACGAACCCTATCAGCAAGGGTGCGATTCCAGCGTTCGGACACGCCATTCTGGTGAGGTGTGTAGGGGGCAGAGGATTCAAGGCGCACACCGCAAGACTCAAGAAAATGGGACGTTGGACCAAAGAATTTACCACCACGGTCGCTACGAACGACATGCAAAGACCGGAGACAAGCCCGTTCGGCCTATGGGAGCCAGGACTCAATGACATGAGTGACATCGCTTTTGTGCCGAAGGGCAAAGAACCGGCGGTAGCGAGAGTAGTCATCAGTGAGATACAAGACATAGCGCCCAAGGCCACCCAGGAAGTCCTGGGGTAGGGGGCCCATGACATTGGCATGCACTAGATCAAGCGGGTGCGAGGTAGTGGATTCAAAGGTGGAGAAGGGTGAGCGGTGCATTTTGCCACTAGCACAATCAAGATTGGTGGACGTGCGAGGAGGAGAGAAAGTGGCAGGGTCAAGGCCGTAGGCAGGTTGAAGACGAAGGAGGCGCTGGATGGCGGCAGTGTGGATGTGACAGAGGTGACGATGTAGGAGGTGAGCATGATCAGAGGACAGAGAAGGAGCGACATGAACAAAGGCAGATGCAGCGGAAGGTGAGGTCAACGTGAGAGGCACACGGAACAAGCGATCGCAGCGCACACCACGGAGAACAACACGGCCAAAGGAACAAAGTGAGATGGATGCAAGGCCACGGCTGGACGAGAAGTCCATGCCTTGATCGTCAAGGGTGGTTACCGAGAGCAGAATGACTTCAAGGTCAGGGACGTACAGGACATCGGGAAGTTAAACAGTGCCGCCAGGGCCAACAAAGCGGACAACACCAACACCTTGAACAGGGAGAAGTTGACCGGAGCCAGTTCGGATAGAACGTACTGACTGAACAGGCCCAAGTAACACGAAGGAGGACCGACAAGATGTCATGTGATGCGTGGCCCCTACATCAATGATCGAGAGGCCAGGTGAGGCACGAGTGGAGGGAAGGACCAAGCAGACAGCCACAGTGCCACGGGCAGAGGAAGAAGCAGACTGTCCAAGGTGTGCGGGAAACGTATGAGACTGCCAGTGCTCAATCCATGCACGATCATAAGGCAATTCCCCTTGCACACCACCAGAGGCAAAACCACGGAGAGTGACATTCGACTCACAAACGGAGACACAAGACTGGCCACTCATACGCTCACCCCCCTGGGAGTGAAGGTGGAGAAGCTTAGCCAAGCAACGCTCAAGAGCGCGCTCTTCGTCTCGGCGATCGGAGGAGCGCTCAGAGAAGCGGTCAGATGAGCGGTTGGAGTGGTGGCCATCGTCCCAGGCCCAAGGAGGGACAGAGTAGTGGGAGGATGGCGGCTCGTAGTAGGGGGAACCAGATGGTGGTGGCACCCAGCCCCACAAACTAGGGGCAGGCTACGATGGCTGAAGTGGGGCTAGTGTGGTGGTCAGGGCAGAGGCAGATGAGGAGGGTGAGGACGATGAGACTGTGACTGCGGCAGCAGCAGAGGAGGCAGCGACGCCGGTGCAGGCCCAATGAGCATGCATGGAGGAGGCGAGGCGCGCATCATCGCGGGGAGCCGGACACTTAGGGGCTGAGTGGCCGGTGGTGCCGCAATTCCAGCAGGTGACATCAGCGACCGAGGAACTGGAGCCCCTGCCGCCGCGTCCGCCTCCACGTCCTTTGCCCCCACGACCACCACCACGGCTGGGGTGAGAACCATTGCTCCCACCGCGGCCGGCAGCCTGCGTTGAGTGAGTTGAGGCCTGAAGGTTGGAGACGGTGGAGGATGCTGCAGTGGAAGCAGAGGGTGAGGAGGTAGTGACAGCTGCAATTGCGGTGCGGTGCAACCGCTTGTTCTAGAGAGAGTTCCACCAGTCAGTGAGACGTGTAGCTGTGAAGTCAAAGAGGGGGCGAATCCCTGGTGGGGAATCAGCAGGGACTGGTGCAGAGGCAAGGCGTTCAAGTTCTGCCTGGGAGACATGGAGGTACAGGTCAGATAACTCAGGGATGAGGCCAGCAACAATGGATAGACATGCAGAGAGGTCCTGGGGCACCCTTGCCCAGGTCACGCAGCAAGCAAAGGCTGCGTGCCCAGTACTCATCTGCTGTCTCGTCTGCTCGCATCTGTAACGTGTTGAATTGAACAGTGAGTGCACTTTGGGCGGCATGTCCAGTGACAGTTTTGCGATGGCGGATGAATGCATAAGCACCAACAGGGTTAGCAGTGGTACCCCGGATGGGGTCCGCATTGTACGTACCGATATCATCAAAGAGACTTTCAGGACCAGCGTTAATGAGGGCCCGCACAGCACGTGCAGCCTCTGCAGGCTGCGGCACAAAAGATGGTTTGGCGGGTGCATAGTACTCCCACAGTAGCTCACCCTGAGCCCACACAGTGAAGCGCGTCTCCCAGGATGTGAAGGTGAGCTTGGAGGTGAATTGCGGCGGAGGTGATTCAAAGTCCTTCTGTCGCGCCGGTGGGAGAGTACGAGCAGAGGCGGTTGCAGGTGTGACAGATGGGGAGGAGGAGTTAGTAGCGCCACCTGCAGGTGGTGTTGATGAGTCTGTAGATCCTGACTGATTAGCAGGAAGGGCTGTTGCAAGGGCCGGCACGGAGCGAAGACGCTCAAGTACTAATGCAGCTACTTTTGCGGCTAACTCATGCTGTGCATCCCGTTCACGATCAAGCTCATCTTGTGCCTTTCGGCGCTCAGCCTGCGCTTCGCTAAGGGCGGCCTGGAGGGCCTCAAGCTTNACAGTGAAGCGCGTCTCCCAGGATGTGAAGGTGAGCTTGGAGGTGAATTGCGGCGGAGGTGATTCAAAGTCCTTCTGTCGCGCCGGTGGGAGAGTACGAGCAGAGGCGGTTGCAGGTGTGACAGATGGGGAGGAGGAGTTAGTAGCGCCACCAGCAGGTGGTGTTGATGAGTCTGTAGATCCTGACTGATTAGCAGGAAGGGCTGTTGCAAGGGCCGGCACGGAGCGAAGACGCTCAAGTACTAATGCAGCTACTTTTGCGGCTAACTCATGCTGTGCATCCCGTTCACGATCAAGCTCATCTTGTGCCTTTCGGCGCTCAGCCTGCGCTTCGCTAAGGGCGGGCTGGAGGGCCTCAAGCTTGTCATCTGGCCCTGGCATGGTGAGAATGTAAGAGTGCTAGTGCAAAAATGCTATCAAGAATGAGGGGCAAGAGGAAAAGAGGTTTGGCATGCAGAATGAGAGGTGGTCTCACCGATCTGGTGACGGTGCAGCAAAGTGAAAAGAGGAGTCACCACGGTAGCTGCTGAGGAGAAGAGCACTGCCACCCACCCAGTAAGCGACACCGTAAGGCACAAGAGGCCAGTGACAGTGGTTTCAGCCACTGCTGCAGATGCAGATGCAATGAGGACCCCTGTGACGACGTGTGGAGTCAGCTCGCGTGGAGCACTTGTGGGAGTCAGAACGGTTGCTGCGGTGGAGGCGCGAATGGAGCCGACGGCGGTGGCAGTGGCGTCAGCAGCAGATGAGGCTGCAATGGCGACCGAGGCTCCTGCGGCTGTGATCTGAGTGGCAATGTTTGCCGCGGTGGCTGCAAGCAGTGTGAGAGAGGCTGCTACGTGAGCGTAGGCTTAAGACGCACGACCCACGGCAGTTTGAGTGGGTGCCCTACAGGCATGAGCGGTTGCAGTAAAGGTTGCTACGGCCCCTGCTGCTGCATCAAGTACAGCACCTGCGAGGCCGATAGAGTCAGTGTGCACTGGCAGCAACGGGATGACACCCGGGACCTCTGGCATTGGAGATGGTTCAGTAGATGTGGCGGCAGCGGGGGAGGGACCGGCTGTGGTGTTGGAGGTAGATGCAGATGTAAAGGGTGGAGTGCCGACTCCGGGTTGCATGATTAGAGAGCGAGGAGGGGACGGTGGCAGGTCGTCTGCTGTGTAAACCTGTCTATTAATCTCCTCCTCTCGTACAACCGTTGCCCTTTCTAGGTCCCCTTGCCAGTAGTTGGAGTCGAGCATGCGAACCCAAATGGGCGTGTCGTTGTCTGGAGGTGTAGGCGGGTAGTAGTCCCTAGGGTCCTCCCACCCGTCGTCAGCGTGACGTGCGGCAGTCTGAGGAGAATCGAGCTCCTCGTCAGGGGGTCCATCGTGTGGTGGGGAATCCAGGTTGACTGATATGGCTGTGGACGCAGCTGAAGACAAAAGAGAGTCTGGGTGCAGCCTAGGATCCTCAATGAAGGACAGGGAGGAGAACCACAGGTGTCGGACACCCTAGGGTGTCCCCAGGGGATTGCTGAGAGAGCTGCCGACTGCGTACACCTGAGACAGTATGCTGCCAGGAGAGAATGAGAGAGGAGAGAGGGGCACACGAGAGCAGCCGGATGCAACAAGAAGCAGCCAAGAACAAGGAGAAAGCGAACAGTGCGTACATACACCGTAGACAATCTTGAGAGTAGCGAAGAGCAGCTGTGGAGAGGAGTGAGGCAGTCGAGAGAGATGTGAGGGCCAGCAGAGACACCGGCAGCTCACAGTACTGAAGAGAGGCAGGAGATGCACCTGCATACCATGCACAACCGTGGGGATGGCCAAGAGCGGCTGCGAAGAGACGTGGGGCGGTAGGGTGCAGTGCGAGGACTGGGAGAGACTCTGGCCACTGACGGCGAGGAGAGTACACGCGAACAAGCGGGAAAGAACCCGCTGGGCCCCGGGAGACGACCACCCGCCGAGAGACGTCGAGGGTGGTGAGCGCAGCAGCTCAGACGGCTGCTGCGAGTTGGCGTGGTGTGGAGGCGCGCATTTGCCTCGAGAACAGTAGAAGTGATGCGAGGGCCATGGGAGAGGGTGGCTGTAGACTTCAAGGACCACGATCGCGAAACGGTGAGAGAGGAAGCTCACGCGCTTTGATACCAGTAGTTACTAGGAAGTTGCATAGGCTGCCTAGTCCATGTTTGGTGAGGTGAGAGGACGCAACATCCACCAACAAGTGGGACACACCATGGATGCGGTAACTTTCTTGCAAAGTCTCACACTTAACCAAGACAAGAGAGAGACGGGGAGAGAGCGAGACAAGTACCGGTGAGCACTCACTCACCACAAGCGTAGAGCTCGGGTGAGCAAGAGCCGCCACCCGGGGGTCGAGCCCGACCTCTCGGAATAACCAAGGGCGGCTACTCACCGATGCACGGTAAAGACCGGCACGGTGGCCCCCTAAGGATCAGCACCCGGGTAAGAAGCAGCTCCCCCATCACATGCAAAGGGAGACAAGATGCTGTAGGACATGGTAGTGAGAGTGTACGTCCCTAGCATCTACCGCATCACACACATAGAAAATTCATAAAGTCATACAATGGTCTCATTTGCGTTCATGGTGATTCCTGGGTCCAGCAGGAGCAGCAGCTTGGAACGCCACCGGCTTCATCCAGAATGGGCATGTTGGGCGTTTCCCCAGGTGGGACCATTGTTATTCAATGTGCACAGAATGTGTGGAGGATGTGAGAGGCAAGAGGGCATAGAGTTACGAGTGGCCGACGAACTTCAATACATGGCATAAGTACCTGCCGCGGCGCACGCCGGGTGTCGCACGCGGTAGTGCAAGATGTGTCCTAAAACCGGCTGAAAACCACAGTTTTAGCCGTAACTCTGCGCAGACATATCAGAACGCTACGCCGTCTGAACCTAGACGTGAAAAATCAAAATCCGGATGCTACGACTGGTCACATCCATACATCCGGCGTCAATCGATGGACACACAATACAAAAACATGCAAATAAGGCCCACGGCCAGTCCTCCGATAAACTCCTGTAAACTGTAGAAAAACTGCAGAAGGTCCCGGGTAGCGTCAGGAGCTCTAGAATGGTCGTCAGTTAGCTCCAGGATGGTAGTCTGCCACCAGATGACGCACCGGTGCCTTCAGGGTCCGCATCAGGGATCTGCATGAGTATGGACACGACCGAGTGGTCATAGTGAACTGTACAGGTCGACAAGAACGTCACAAATCACAACACTCCCCCATGACCCGATGGTACGCATGTCCATACAAGTGCAACACTGAGACGAATACAAAAACAAGTGCAACGAAAAATGTGACACGGACACGGACACAGCCCACAATCAACCACTCTGAGGCAAGGGGCGAAGTCCAACGGAACGAATGACCACCAAGAACTTTCCGCGTGCTAGTGCCTTCATCAAGAATTCAACACGCTGCATGTCAGTGCCAACCCAAATGACGGAGATCACGTGTCGCTCCACCAGATCACGCACGAAGTGGTGCTCAACCGCATTGTGCTTTGTACGAGCATGAAAGACACCAGAGTTCTCCGCAATGGCAAGAGCACTCTGGTTGTCGCAACGAAGCACAATGACAGGTACTGACTGGCCAAGCTCATGGAACAGGCGCTGTAGCCATACCGCCTCAGCAGCCCCTACACCCAAAGCAACGTACTCTGCCTCCGATGAGCTACGTGCACTACAGCCCTGCTTCCCACTGCGCCAAGACACAGCGGTCCCATCGAGCAGGAACACGTAACCGGTGCGACTGCGTCCATCTAGGCTCCAGGCCCAGTTGCTATCGGTGTAGCCGTCAAGGACCACCAAACATTGCCGACGAAAGCAGAGTCTGAGGTACGTTGTGGAGACCACGTACCGCACCACTCGCACAACCGCATGAAGGGCTCTAACGCTTGGAGCCTGGGAAAACTGGGCAAGGAGGTTGATGGCAAATACGATGTCAGGACGTGTGGTAGTGGCCAGGTACATCAGAGATCCGATGAGATGGGATACAGGGGCTCATCCACTGTCTCTTCGAGCTGTGTGGGATCNTTGTGGAGACCACGTACCGCACCACTCGCACAGCCGCATGAAGGGCTCTAACGCTTGGAGCCTGGGAAAACTGGGCAAGGAGGTTGATGGCAAATGCGATGTCAGGACGTGTGGTAGTGGCCAGGTACATCAGAGATCCGATGAGATGGGATACAGGGGCTCATCCACTGTCTCTTCGAGCTGTGTGGGATCGTCAATATTCAGGGCATCCTTCCTTTCAGGTGTAAGAAGTGTGGAAGCCGTGGGCACCACACCGAGAAGGTCGCTGAAGCGCTCCCGCACAACACGTGTGTATCGGGCCTGATGCAGTACTAGAGTGCAACGTGTGCGGTCTCGCACGATCTCCATGCCAAGAAACACCGCTACAAGACCAAGGTCCTTTATCCTATAGGCAGTCATGAGGACAGCCTTGGCCTCCTTCATGGCCTCCAATGAAGGAGACGCGATCAGAAGGTCATCGACACAGACCAGGATGGTGGTGAATCGCTTAGGCATCTGTCGGATGAAGAGAGAGAGATCTGCCTCGCTCTGAACATATCCCGCACGGGTCAGGGTGCCAGTGATCTCCTGGTTCCAACACTGAGGAGACTGCTTGAGGCCATACAAGGACTTGCGCAAGCGCCAGACCTTGTCACCGTCCTCAAAGCCAGGTGGCTCAGCCACGTAAATCTCCTCATCCAGAGAGCCATGGAGGAACGCATTGTTCACATCTATTTGGTGCAGTTCCCAGTCATGCTGAGCCACTACACCGAACAGAGCTCGAGCTGAGGTCATGCGGCTGGCAGGGGCAAAGGTGTCAGTGTAATCGATGCCGTCAATCTGAGAGTACCCCTTGACGACCAAGTGAGCCTAGTGGCGTTCCAGTGAGGCACCCAGCTTCACCTTCATGTGAAAGACCCAATTGACCTGAATAACCTTCCTCCCAGGTGGAAGGTCGACTAGCTTGTAAACCCAATGCTCTCGGATGGCGCGGAGCTCATCCTCACAAGCAGGACGCAACGCGTCAGCATCTTGTGACGAGAGAGCTCCCCTCAGTGTGCCGGGGTCAGGCGCCATAGAGGGGGAGCTCTGCGTGGTAAGAGCACACGCCTCAGTGCTAGGTCTGACGACCACAAGAATGGTAGCTGCATCACAAGCAATATGAAACTCGTGAGTTACGAGGTCGTGCCTTACGGGGGTTGCTGGATGTACCTCTGTGAGCTCAGTGTGGATACTCAGGCCTAGGGCCTTTGTGCCGAGATCACCACTCAGGATGCTACAAGTAGAGCGCATGGGCGCATGACCAGACACTCATTGAGCTCCAGAGTCCAATGGTCGAAGGCGACCGCCAGGCTCACGGGAGTAACCCGGGCTCGAGGGGCGCACCTCTGGCTCAGGAACGGGCACAATTGCAACTGGGAAGGGTTGAGGCAAGGGAGCTGGTGATGCCATGCAAGGAGATGCGGGTGTGGGAGACATAGGGTTCTGTGTGACAGTAGGAGCAGGTGAGGCAAGTCCACGCACGGAGGCAGGGGTGCTGGCGCACCCAGGTACGGTCGCAGGAGTACGCATAGGTACAGGATCATGGGTACCTGTGGGGTATGAAGGGGCAGGAGTAGAAGCCGGCAGTGCTGGAGAGATATCTAGACCAACAGCAACGATCGCTGGGTCATCAAGCAGCGGAGAGGTGGGGGGAGCTCGAACGGACCCATCAGCCTGGCGATCGGTGCTCGCAGGCGTAGACTCCCCAATCCGTCGAGAAACCTCACACGTGGGAACATGTGTGACGGACAGCGACGTGATCGAAGTCAGATCACGGTAGGTGAGGGACTCAAAGAAGAGTGTGTCATGGGAATCAACAATGCGACAACGAGTAGGGTCCCAAAAACGCCATGCCTTTGACCGCGGGGAAAGGCACACAAGCGACCCTGCGGTGAGACCTTGGATCCCTGCTGGTCCTCAGTGTACCACACAGAAGCCAAGGATCGCCAGACGCGAGCGAGGTGCAAGTCAGCACGGTGGCCAAACCAGAGCTCATACGGTGTGACGCGGTCCGGAAGAGGACCGTGCGGGAGGCGGTTCCAGATCCAAGTCATGTAGGGGAAGCCTTAAAAAACGAAGGACTCCGGAAGACCGCGCTCAGACCGCATAGCGCGAACCGCATCCTCCATGGTGTGGTTCTAGCACTCAGAAACACCGTTCTGCTGAGGAGTAGCAGGAGCGGAGACCTGGTGAAAGATCCTGTGCGCGGTGAAGAAGCTGTCCATCTCACCAAGGAACTCGCCGCCGCGATCCGAGCGGAAAGTGTGCAGCATGTGGCGAGACTGACGCTCAGCCATCACAAGCCAGAGACGAACCGTGAGAGCGACGTCACTCTTCTCGCGCAGGCTGTAGACCCACCGCATCCGAGTGAAGTCATCAGTCAGGGTCAGAACGTATCGACCCCGATCGGACGGCGACTCGGCAGGTAGGGGACCAAGAAGGTCCGAATGAACTAACTCAAGAGGGCGAAGTGCGCGTGAACGGGAGTAAGGGTAGGTGCAACGATGTATCTTACCCTTAGCGCAAAAGATGCAGTCAGTCTTGGGTGGCTTCTCGAAAGAAACCGTGCCAAGACCAAGGGCGGGCTGTGTTCAAATGAGCTTCGACATAGTGTCGGAGCCTACATGACACAGGCGGCAATGAAGCAATCGCTGGTGCTCAGGAGACAGAACACCAGTGACAAAAACACGAGTTCAAGGGGAGGGGGAGCAAGGAGCACAAGTATGAGAGACACGATACAGGTCATCCACGACAGAGGCACGAAGGACAACGCTACGAGTGTCAAGAGCGGTCACAGTCGCGGACTCTGCAGTGTGCTTCACAGAGAGTCCCATCAGTGTGCAATCACGTATAGAAAGCAAGCTGAGCTCAAGGTCAGGCACAAATAGCTCCTCAGAAAGATATAGGGGGCCAGACCGACAATCGAAACGGACGACCCCAACACCCTGGACTGGCGAGGACTGACCAGAGCCTGTGCGGACAGAACGAACGGATGCAACAGGTCCGAGAACAACGAAATCACTACGACGACAGGTCATGTGATGAGTGGCATCAGGATCATGACGAGAGGATGGCACTGTACAACGAGCAACGAAACACTCGGCCTTGGACGGATGCTGGGCAGCAGGTGGGGAGAAACAACGAAGGGCACAAAGGTGTGAATCATGAATCCAGTCCGTACAGTTAGGCCCATCGTCATCACATGCTGACTGTGTCCCTTCACACGAGTCATCCCGAGTCACAAAAATAGAGGAACAGACAGCCTGTGAACCACCCGGCTGTGACAACACACTCGCACCTCCCTGAAAGCGAAGTGCCAGAAGGTGTCGGAGCTTGGCAATGGTACTGTCACGTGGGTTTGGATCGCCTCTGGTCGCCAGTGGTGAAGCGGGAACTGTTGCGGTCGTGGTCGCGGCGGGCCCGGAGGATGTGCTGCTGGATGTACATCGTAGTGCATGTGTAGTGTGGAGCCCACGAGTAATCCTTGCCCTGTCGAGCGGCTGCTGACACTCAGTGTAGCGATGGGTGCCTCCACAGTTGTAGCAGTGAACAGAGCATCCACTGCTACTGCCGGATGACGGCTGATGCTGCGGCTACTGCTGGCCCGAGCCATGCCTCTATCGCCCCTTCTTCCCCTGTGCTGCTGCCACGACACCTTGTGTCGGAGTCGGTGTAATCAGGGCAGAGAGGGAGGAGGAGGACGAGATAGAGGATGGAGAAGAAGTCTACAGGAGGGGCGTTGGTGCTGATGCAATGACTGCTGCAGCAATGGAGGTCTCCTGATGGGCCACGGCTGCCTCACGGGCGGAAGTCACCTAGAGGAAAAGCTGGTGCACCCAAGGAAGAAGTTGTAGTGAGGCTTTAAAAGGCTCGAGCACGGCATCGTTGTACCACGTGAAGATATCTGTGTGCTCAAGGCGAACCCCGAGCATGATCGTGCGGAGCGCCCGGAGCTGTGTGCCTCTGAGGTCCCAAGCCGCGTGTAAATGTGCATGGCGCGTCGCCAGTAGTCGGCTGCAGGCTCGGCAGGCCCCTGGCAAAGGGAGTGAAAGGCACAGATATGCGCGGCGCGGGTGGCATGCATCTCTGCAACAAGTAGGGACAATGCTATGTCCCAGCCCCTGCGTGGATTTGTGCCTGTGCCTGTGCCCTCCTCGCCAAGGAATGAGCCAAAGTCGACAACGGTCTCGCGTGACATGGCATAGAGAAGTCTGCGCATCGCCCTAGCCGCTGTCAGCACCTGAGCTTGGTTCGTAGTCTGATACGGACTGTGGTAGTAGGACCACACGCCCTCTGAAGTGACCCAGACCTGAAAGAGGATCTCCCAGTAGTCAAAGCCGTCCTCGCTGATGTACCATGGGGGCGGCGTCTCGAAGTCCTTGGGTTGCTGCTCCGTAGGGAGAGCAACCACAGGCTAAGAAGGACGAGGGAAGCGAAAGACGCCGGGAAGAGGGAAGTCGCTGGGATGGAGATCAGGCAACGATCGAAACTCTGAAAAGCGAGACGTGTGTGGAGGCCGAGAGCTTGTTTGTAGCTGGCGGATACGATCCTCAAGCACACGAATCTCGCGCCCCGAGGAGTCGCCCTCCATACCTGGCATGTCTGGATCCTCATCCAAAGGGTCAAGAGGTGGCGGGTTGGCTCCAGCTCTTGTCTCTAATGCTGGAACTAAGTGCTGTGTAGAGGGTGCGACCCCGGCCGCTCCCTCAGGAGTCTATCGTGGAGTCGTGGAATGTCCTCAAAGAAGCTCGGTAAGTGTACGGATGGCGTTAGTATGCTCCCGCTGCAAGCGAAGCATCTCATCTTGCTGGCTTTGCAGGTCCTCAATGGCCTGTGAACGTGGGCTCATGACCCCTGAGGAGGAAGAAGAAGGATCTAGTACCCTCTTTCCCTTCTCGTCGGGCGGAGCCATGGTGCCGCTCATTATGGGCAAAGACGTCAACGTGGTCGAATTACAGAAATGTGAGCGTTTCTCAAGGAGTTGAAACGCTGGCACCTTTTGACCCTCCGACCAAAAATTTCACTAAGGCAAGTGCTGACATCAGTAGAACTTTGCTGACGCTAGCAAGAGCTGATGACGTCAGCAAGTAAAAAATGCTGGCGGCAGATCGCTCCCCCTTTTTTTCAACCCTCACGATGGCTACACGTGCTGGCGGCCGCTCCGCTGTAGACGCGCGGGAGCTGCACGGAAGTTGCACAGCAGCTTCCGCTCGGCTGCTGCGCTGCTGCTTCGCCAGTTGCAACAGTAGCCACAGGGCTGCGTGCGATGAGGGCCGATTGGCCGCTACACGCATGGCTGTGGCAGCAGCCGCATGCTCCAACTACTGCTACTAACCGTTGCAGCTGCTACAGGCGGCTGCAACCGCCCTGCACTGCTGCCGCTGCTGGTGCTGATGTCGCTACTGCTGCTTCGCCGCTGCTTCTACCGCTGCTGCTGCCGTTGTTGTTGCACTGTTGCTGTGCTGCTGCCGCCGCTGTTATTGCTATCGCCGCTGCTGCTGCTGCGCTGCTGATGTGGTGCTGCCACCGCACGCTGCTGCTATGGTGCTACTGCCTCGCGCTGCTTTCGCTACTACTGCTACCGCTTCTGCTGTACTGCTGATTTGCTGAACTCTTGCTGCTGTTGCTGAATGCTGCTGGAGACTACAGTCTCACGTGGTGTCGGTGAGCGACGTCGACGTCGGTCTGCTGTCGTCGATGGGTCCCTGTGGATCTGCTGCAGCTGTGGCTCTCACTGCTACTGCTCTCATGTGTCTCTGCTGCGCATCTTGGTAAGAATGGGCTCACTGCTCCGATACCATGAGAAGATGTGTGGAAGCTTCCTAGCGACACAGCCGCAGACTAGGCGTCAGTGCCAGGTCAGACGGTAACGACAGTCACAAGTCGTGCACACACCAGCAAGGGTCTAGCTAGAAGACACAAGGCAAAGTGTCAAAATGCTTCTATACCATTTGCAGAGAGAAATGACAAATGAGAGGTCCATGGCATAAGTACTTGCCGCGGCGCACGACGGGTGTCGCACACGGCAGTGGAAGATCTGTCCTAAAACTGGCCCAAACCCACTGTTTTGGCTGTAACTCCGCGCAGACATATCAGAACGCTACGCCGTCTGAACCTATACGTGTAGAATCAAAAGCTGGACGCTACGAATGGTCACATGCATGCATCCGGCATCAAGAGTTCGACACTGAATACAAAAACATACAAATCGGGCCCACGGCTAGTCCACCGATAAACTCCTGTGTGTTGCAGAAAAACCGCAGGAGGTCCCGGGTAGCGTCAGGAGGTCTGGAACGGACGCCAGTCAGCTCCAGGATATTAGTCCGCCACCAGATGATGCACCGGTGCCTCCAGGGTCCGTATCAGGGATCTGCACGAGTATGGACACGGCCGAGTGGTCACTGTAAACTGTACAAGTCGACAAGAACGTCACAAATCACAACAGCTTATGCCTACACGCAGTTCGCTAGAGCCTCCTCCCTACGGCAATGTGCTTAGCTCCATCGGCAGACCTCCTTGGCGGCCGGGCCGTCGGCGGTCACTGCTATCGCAGATGCTGTCTGCATGCGTCGAGCGCTACACTTGACTGTACCATTGCGTCTGCAGCCTCATGCTCTACCTAGGATCCATGTCTCATGTTACGTGGCACTGTTTGACATCATGGACCCTCGTAGGAACTGCCTGGGTTCGGGCAGCCATAACTCTTTGCTGCTATTTTTCTAGCTGATTCTGACCGCACGAATGCGTTCGCAGCTTTGGCATTATGGTATGGTCTAGTTTTCAAGCAAAACGGACGACGCCCGGGTTTAGGGCTGTCGGCCGTCTGACAGGGCTCACCGAGAAAACCGTGCCTGCCAGAAAATAGGTCTAGGTGTATTTTCTGATTGGCTGGTTAGCAGAGTAACAAGCTCTGTAGAGCTAGGAGGGGGGGGGCTAGAACTTGGACGGGTCTATCATTGTTGCTTATTCTTGATTCCTAATCAGTTAGTTTCCATTTTTAGTTGCTTCTTGGTGCTAACACTGGTGCGTACATTTTGAGTAACAAACACAGAGCATCCAGACTTAGACCCTAGAGCGGCAGACTGAGGGGGCAGCAGACTTAGCAACGAGCGAGGAAGCTTGCACGCTGCATCAACAATAATGCTTCCCCAACTTGCTGCCTAGCATTTCCAGCTTGGTATCAGAGCCAGAGCGTAGCAGCAGCAGCAGGAGAAGAATGGCGTACAGGTGCCAAACAACACCGACGGACCCCCATACGCGCCAATGCAGGGGAAATGTTGCCTGATTTTTTCCGGCAGCATTGACCCGCCTGGTGGCAGCGTCAGATTTTTTCCCACGGTCAGTGGGCCAGGGGAAATGTTGCCGGACATTTTTGGCAGCACCGACCCCCATGCGTGACGCGAGGAGGTCAGCAACAAGCCACGTCAGGCGCCTGTTGGCGACAACGCACGTGGCAACGTCATCCACGTGCAATGACTGACAGCAGCAGCAAACAACAGCAGTAGCCTACAGCAGCAGCAACAGCTTGCAGTAGTAGCAAGCAGTGGCAAAAGGAGCTAGCAAAAGTTGTGCACAACGGTAGGAGCTGGCAACAAGAGCAGCTCACGGTTGCTCTCAACAGGAGTAGCTCGTAGCAACAGCAGTAGCAGCGAGCAGTAGCATCAGCTGGCGGTAGCAGTAGTAGCAAGAAGTAACAGCCGGTATCGGCCAGCAACAGCTAGCAGCAGCGGCTGCAGTAGCGGCCAACTGTAGCAGTAGCCGCAACTGCCCGTAGCACATTGCTCACAAAGAGCAGCGTGCTGTTGGCAGCGAGCTCACTGTTCGTAGTGTGCAGCAAGCAGCTAGAAGCGAGGAGCGAGCTCGCTGCTCGCAACTCGCTGCTCGTAGCTCGCTGCTCACAGCGAGTAGCGAGCTCATCGTGACGAGCAAAAGGAAAGAAATATAAAAAATCCCTCACCCCACGAGTAACACTACAGCGGCTGCAGCCACCGCCACAGCCGCCACAGTAGCCACAGCAGACGCAACAGCACGTAGCGTCCTAGCAGCAGCAATAGAAGCAGTAGATGTTGCTACTGCAACAGCAGCCACAACAACAGCAGCAGCAGTAGCAACAGCCACAACAGTAGCAACTGCAATAGTCTCAATAGCCGCTGCTACACCAACAATCGCAGCAGTAGCAGCAGCTGCAACAGTAGACCAGCAGCAGCAGAAGAAGAAGCGACAGCATGAGGAGTCACAAGAGTAGCAGCAGCTGCCCTGCATCTGACATAATAGTGGCCCCAATGACGGCCGCTGCTGACGTTAGCAGTCCTTAGCTGACGTCACTAGTGATGTCACTGCTGACATTATCAACACAAAAAGGGGGATGGGAAGCAATTCTGCAATAGTAACCGCACAAAGAAGGCAGTAGCAGCTGCTGATGTCAGTCGCTCTACGGTGATGTCACTGTTGATATCAGCAGCACACACATAACCAAAAAAAGGAAAATAAAGAGGGGGCAACAAAACCCACCATATTAAACAGCCCCAGCAGGGAGGGGTCCTCCTCTATTGGTGGGACCCCCAGTCCTCCTTTCTTATAGTAGCTGTAGCAGTTGCAACAGCAACAGCAGCAACCGTAGCAGCAGCCGTAGTAGCACTAGCAGAAGCAGCAGGAGCGGCAGCAGAAGTAGCAACAAAAGTAGCAGTAGCAACAGTGGCAACAACAACGGCAGTAGCAGAATCAGCAGCAGCAGCAGCAACAATATCAACAGCAGCAATAGCAGCAGCAGCAGTCCTCGGGCTTTGTCGCCGGCACCTCCGACCCCATATCCGCCATTCTGAAGCAGCTTGTCGCACTGACAGATCAACTTGCAGCACTGCGTCCGTTGATATCACATACTCACAACAGTGCCCAGCCTTCATTCATTCCTCCTGGGAACGCAAGCCCCGCTGTGTCGGCTCCCACGCATCACCTTGTGGAGTAGGAGGCTCAGCGCCATCGGCAGAAAGTGACTTCAGTCCTTGGCCCCACTCTGGCTGCCAGCCACAGGCCAAAGGACTTTGAGAGCCCGCCCCTGCCGTTTCAAGTCGGCAAATAGTTCCTTAGTTGGGAACTCAGTTTCTACATCTTGGCATAGGGTGAGTGCTTGTGGGCATACTACACCTTCACCTTTTCGTACGACTCCACACAAGCCAACCAGATGTATGACGCTGGTGGCGCCGTGCGTGCCCTCGTCAGCGCCACTCCTCTAGCTTCACACCTAGCCCTAGAGCCCTAGAGCGAGTTGAATGTTGGCGGGACCCCGGACGTTGCAGTTGCATGGCACGTCCTCACACGCACCCATCGCCTCTCCAGCGAGGCTGAGAGCAGTCGTTTGAAGCGGAAGTTCAACTCCCTACACATGGGGGAGACCAAGCCAGTAACCTCCTACTGGTGGCGGGCAGAGGACATCCCCCATCGCCTAGGCACCTATGCTCCACCCCCTCTGGTCGCTCTCCTCACCATCAAGTGCGGTGCCACCGAAACGTACGCGGACGTCTTCGACCACTACTCCGAGGACGTCTTTTCCACCATGGCGACCCAAGGCACCCTCATGCCCTGGGCCTACGAGCTCTTTCTCAGGATTGAGGAAGCTCATATGGAGTCCTGTATTCAGTGCACAGAGGCTTCCACCTCCACTGCCGTCACTTCCCACGTAACAGCTACATCCACTAGCTCCTTGTTGCCGAGGAAGAAGAAATGTCAGGGAAAGAAGG
>SZWC01022880.1:26944-41737 GCA_023375785.1 Penium margaritaceum
TACACATGGGGGAGACCAAGCCAGTAACCTCCTACTGGTGGCGGGCAGAGGACATCCCCCATCGCCTAGGCACCTATGCTCCACCCCCTCTGGTCGCTCTCCTCACCATCAAGTGCGGTGCCACCCAAACGTACGCGGACGTCTTCGACCACTACTCCGAGGACGTCTTTTCCACCATGGCGACCCAAGGCACCCTCATGCCCTGGGCCTACGAGCTCTTTCTCAGGATTGAGGAAGCTCATATGGAGTCCTGTATTCAGTGCACAGAGGCTTCCACCTCCACTGCCGTCACTTCCCACGTAACAGCTACATCCACTAGCTCCTTGTTGCCGGGGAAGAAGAAATGTCAGGGAAAGAAGGGCAAGGGTTAGCAGCAGCATCAGCAGCAGCAGTATCAGTCGCAGCAACAACAGTCGACTGGGTCCAATGGTGGCGGCTCGGCCTGCCACAACTAAGGCCGGCCAGGGCACGGGTGGTACACTTGCTTGCTACCGACAAACGAGGCGTGCGTCATTGCCACCATGCAACACTAGCGGGAGCACTGCCTCGCCTCTGGCGCCGTAGCTGTCGCTGGCCCTGATGCCTTGACCCCATCACTAGCGGCAGTTCTACTCCTCCCACAGCCACACCGCTCTCGCCGACGCCAACTCCGCAGTAGCATCATCGGCAGCCAACGGCACCTCCGTTCCCATCCCCGGTGCAGACCTCCTTCTATCCAAGCTCCGGCGCTGTCACTCCATACTCTCTCTACCCTCCCTGACCGTCGACTCGTGAGCGTCAGTTGGAGCAATTCATCGCGCTCCAGCTCGGCCTACCTCACCCTCCTCCCCCAGGGAATTGCGAGTTACGTCACCTCCTAGTCGTCTGCCCTCCCCTGCATGACTGAGACTAAGCTGCGGTCGTGTCCTGCTTCCTCGTTTTTCTCGTCGTCTCCAGTGCCCTCCTCTGCCCCCTTCCATGACGACATTACCTGGATTGATGATTGGCTGTCTCGGTTTGCGCCGCCCTTGACTGCGTTTGCGTCTCTTGCTTGCTACCATGTGACTGTTAGCGATCTAGCGACTCCACTCAAGGACCCTGCCGAGACCTGGATCATCGACTCCGGTGCCAAGCATCTCATGACGGCCTCTTGCGAGGCCTTCAGTGTGCTTGGTCCTGTTGGCGATGTGTCCGGCATCCGGACTGGCTCCGGACAGGTGTTACCTGTCCGTGGCATCAACGTTGTTTGTTTTCGTGGTCCTGCCGGTGATGTCTTCGTGACAGATGTCCTCTTCATCCCCGGTCTTGAGCTCAGCCTCTTGTCCGTTACTACCCTTGATAGCATGAGAATGGAAGTTCTGCACTCGCATGGTATTGGGACCGTGTCGTTGTGTCCGTCCGGTCTTGTTGTTCCGTACGCCACTGCCAGTGGCAACCTTTGGCACATGCCTCGTCTGTCCTCCTCTCCTTTCGTCCCCTCTTCGTCAGCAGCCACAGGCCATGTGTTTGTCACAGGCACGCTCTCGTTGTAGCACACACATCTCTTGCACCGCCGCCTTTGTCATGTCCACTCTGCTACCATAGATTGCATGCTGCAAACCGAGCCGGCCAAAGGACTTGACCTGTACACTTTCCCTTTGCCGTGCCCCACAGAGTGCATTGATTGCGCTGAGGGCAAGATGCACTAGTCCACACACCCTTAGTCCTTCTCTCGTGCATCTGCCCCTCTAGACCTGGTCTAGTCCGATATCATAGGTCCTATCCCTACCGAGTCCGTCTGAGAGCATGGACGCTATGTACTCACCCTCACTGACGACTACTCTACCTACTGCTGGGTCTATTGCCTTCGGTAGAAGAGCGATGTCCCTCCTGCGATTCGGGCTGGCTTGTCCTTGCGGAGCGCGAGTGTGGTTGATCTCTTCGTCGCTTTTGCTCCAATCGCGGTGGTGAGTACTTGGGCAAAACCACGATTATTTTTCCTTCCGCGGTATCCACCTCAAGACGTTTGCGCCGTACACACCTGTCCAGAATGATGTCTTCGAGCGGTGGAACCGTACCATGGCCAACACCGTTTGCACCATGCGGGTTGAGTCTGGCCTCTCCGATGGTTTCTACATTGAAGCCATGGCCTACATGATGTGGGTCTGGAACCAGATTCCCGAAGGACCTCTTCCCCGCCAGTCCACGTCGTACCAGCACCGATGCGGTAAGCGAGCTGACCTCCGACCGGCTCGTGTATGGGGCTACGTGGCCATTGTGTGGCTGCCCGTCCCGCAGCAAGGCCGCAAGCTTGCTCCCCGCGGGCGTCCTTGTACCTTTTTCTCTCGTCAGTCCAAGGCCTGACACTTTTGGGATCCCTCACAGCACTGCATCATCGAATCCCACGATGCCCCCTTCTTTGAAGACCTGTTTCCCTTTGATCTCGTCCGCTTCGGCTTGTCGGTGTCCCTCCCATTGCACGTGGGAGTGGTGAATCCGTCCTCCGTCCTGCTGCTTCTGGGTGGCACATCACTTGGTCCCTCCAAGCCGGCAACCCCATTCGTGTCGGCTGGCCCCTCTGGGCCGGTAACCTACTGATTATTAAATTCGATATTAACTATTTTTGGCTTGGTCGGATTTGAACGAATTTGTTTTTTTTGACGAATTGATTACAATCACCAAAATAATTGATTTTTTTGAACGATTTTACGAGGCATGTGGTACTCTGGGATTTTGTTCAACTTCTGTTTTCAGATTGTTCTTTTGCGCACATACACTCAAAAAAAGAAAGGCAGGTCCGGTTCAAATTCGGCGAACAAGGAGAATGGACTCACGCGAACAGAGCAAGTAAAATCTTATTTTCAATAGTCACACACGCCTACACTACCTCATCCTCAGCAGCGGGCACATCATTAAAGAACAACAACTGGCCCGCATATGCCCGATGGCATGAGCTGGACGCCAGTGTGGTCTGCATTGATCACCATAAATGGCTTGATGCCATAAAGGGTGACCATGCAGGCACACCGGCAGTGGAAGGTGGGGACCTGTTCCTGCCAGTTCTCTGGCACCTTCTGGCTGCCGTCGTTCCACTTCGCCAGGACCACCCCAGCTCGCGGCGGACGAAAGAGCGAACCCATGGGTGAGAAAATGCTTTGGGGCTCAGCTTTTCCAACTCGTCCGGAGCGTGGCGTGCAATGATCCCGCGGATCTCGCGGCGGATGATTTTGCTGTCAAGCGCATGGCCCACATCTCGAGCGTCCGTCAGCGTCTTTTTAATCTTGTTGGCGATGTCCTGCCGGTCGGCGAGCCACGCACGCTTGCCGCCGTTGCCGTGCTTGCGTTTTCTGCCGCTGACAGGCGCCGATGGTGTTGCGTTGACGGCTGCGATGACGGCTTTCTCGTACTGCTTCCTCAAAATATTCGTGCCGTCCACGAACCAGCCAGACACCGTCGATGGAGCCAGACGGTCAAACACGTTGTATCCATCGGGCGTACGGAAAGCTAGCCGCAAGTGCTGGACGTTGGCGTAGGCGCTGTTGTGCTTCTTGTACGCCTTGTAAATGGTGTTGAAGTGTCCGGACCCAAACCAGTCCGCATACTTCTGTCGTTTGCGGCGCACTCCGCTGGATGATGGTTTGGTGGTGTCCGTCGTTCTCGAGGACAGGACGATTGCCAAGCAGTCAGTGTCCGTACTGTCGTCCGTGGACTGCTCGTCGGATGATGTAGAGGCTTCCTCGTCAGACGTGTCACTGCTGCTGCTGCTGTTGCTGCTGCTGGCGCTGTAGTCCTTGTCGTCATCTGCGTACTTCCCCTCGTTAATGACAAGTGCACCCGTGCGAGAACGAGTGCGGATTGGCTTCGGAGGACTTAAGCCGTTAACGGGGTCGATGGCGATGGCCTTCCCCTTCTCGGCTGCAGTGGGCTGTCTGCGTGGCGGAGGTGGCGCACTTCCATCGACATGCATGGATGCCGCATGAGCGTGGACCACACGTGTAGCCTCGGCCTCCGCTTCATGCTGCCGCGACGTCCCTTGTCCGGAAGGAACCACTTCGACATGTATGGTGCTTGACGTGCTCGGAGGGGAACAGTAAACGAGGGGGATGTTGGACGGCAAGTGGAGCGGTGACGCGTGTACCACCGACGTTTCATCTTCAGGGTAGGTGGAGTACGAGCCGGACGGACACGTGCAAGTGGGAGCCGTATTGTCGGCAGTCAGCATCACTGCCTTTCTTGGACGACCAACAGGACGCCGTGGAGCGGGTGGGCGCGGTGGTGGCCCCTGTCGCACAGCTTGAGTGAGACGACGGAGGCGCTCCTCAGGCGTAACCTTCTTCATGAAATGATCCATGATCCCTGGGTGATTGATTGCACGGTCTGTAGTGGACAAGTGGCAGGATAGCTAGCGCGGATTGGAAGTTTTATGTGCACTGAATCTATTCAGCGCACCGTAGACCGTTGACAGCGCAGCTGAGCCGCTAAGGCCGCGGAGGTGTCAGAAATAGATTCCGCCGTGGCAATAGAACCCTGACCGTTGTGCCGCATACAATGTCGAACGTTCAAATGAAACGTACAGCATCGGCGAAGTCGAGGAGTCGAACACGGGCGATCGCCGAATTTAATAAGCAGGGTCTCGATTTCGACGAATTGAAAGCAATCACCAAAATAATTGAACCCGGGAAAAACTTGAACGAATTTAACGATCACTAAATTGGTAAAATTTCAAAAATCGAATCAAATAATCAGTAGGGTAGTCCCTGTAGCGTCAGCTGTCCGTCCAGGCCGGCAGCCCTAGTCATGCCCGCTGGCCTCTCCGGGCCGGCAGCCCCAGTTGTGTCTGCTGGCACCTTCGGGCCTGCAGTCCCAGTCGCGCCCGATGGCCCCTCCGGGCTGGGAGTCCCGGTCACGCCCGCTAGCCCCTCCCGACCGGCAGCCCCAGTCGCGCTCGTTGAAACCTCCGGGCCGGCAGCCCCAGTCGCGCACGTTGGCCACTTCGGGCCGGCAGCCTTAGTTGCGGCCGATGGCCTCTCCAGGCCGGCACTTCCAGTCGCGCCCGCCGGCCCCTCGGGGCGGCAGTCCCAGTCGTGTCCGCTGGCCCCTCCAGGGCGGCAGCTCTGGCCGCATCCGCTGAACCCTTCGTGCCTGCAATCCTGTCCGCCGTCGTTAGCCCGTCGGATTTGGTGCCATCTCCTACCCTACCGTGCTACATGCGCGGCCCAAGCGACAACCTCCGACGTTGACCGTTAGTGAACGCCCAGTCCACCGCAGCGCACCCTATGGCGCCTCGCCCCCTGTCGCTCCACGTATCTCTTCCATTCCTACGATTGTGAGTGGGGACCCTTGTACCAAGGCCATCACCCTGACCACTTTAGCCATCATTGCAGACCTCCACCTGGGCTTCACACTGGGCTACGCCATGCTCCATTAGGAGCATCAGTATGCTGTCATGCCTGCACTCGCGCGCATCCCACCTGGAGCTCAAGATGCACACACTCTTATAGTTTGCTCCACAGCACGCCCGGAGGACCCAGCCACCCTGCGTGAGGCCTAAACCCCTCTTGAGGCCGCACACTAGGATGTTGTCTGTGCCAAAAAGCTCGCTGCTATCAGGCAGCACCATGTTTATGACCTCGTCGATCTCCCTCCAGGTCGGAAGGCCATCGGCGCCGGTGGGTCTTTCGGCGCGAATGGAATTCGGACGGGTCCTTCGACAGGTACAAGGACCGCCTCATAGCCAAGGAGTTTGCGTAGGTCCCTGGGGTTGATGACAACCAGATCTTTGCCCGAGTTTGTCGGTTCTCCACTAGCTGGGCGCTCTTCAGCCTGGTTGCCTCGTATGGGTGGGAACTGCATCAGATGGACGTGAGCAACGCTTTACTCCATGGCTCGCTGGACGGTGAGGAGCTCTACATGGTGCAACCCCTAGGCTTCAACAACGGCACTGGGAGAGTGTGGCGGCTGCGGAAGGCCCTCTATAGCCTGAAGTAGTCACCTCGGTGCTAGAACCACGAGATGAGCAGCACGCTCCTCCGTAGTGGCCTGCAGCGCAACACCGCTGACCCCACACTATTCGTCAGCCCGCGAGGCCAGACCTTGGCCCCTGTTCTAGTCTACGTTAACGATCTCTTCATTGCGTCGCCAAACATGACAGACATCTTGCGTGTCAAGGACATGCTGCTCACCGCCTACCAAATGAAGGATCTCGGGTCCACTTGAGTCTTCCTCGGCATGGAGCTCGAGCATGATGGCTCCCAGGCCATCCTGCACATCCATTAGGCCGCCTATGTACAGACTCTGTCCACTCGCTTCGTAGAGGACCTCCCCCTCGTGCCAAGCGCATCTTCACCCATGTCACATGATGGCCAAGTGAAGGTGAACAATCCTGACCCATCCATTGTGGGGGAGCCAATTGACATTACCATGTATCTGCGAGTTATCGGGTCACTGCTGTTCTTGGCAACGACGACGCGTCCAGACATCGCGTTTGCCGTCAACCTCCTGGCTCAGTTTTTTAGGAGCGGCGTCACCTCCACTTCGAGGTCGCGATCCGAGTTTTGCGCTATGTCGTCTCGCCTCCTTGGCGAGGTATCATATTCCGTCGTCAGTCGTCTTTTATTGTAGTAGGTTACACCGTCAACGGTAAGATTCGCACAGGTTGGATCTTCCTTATTGGCGGCACGGCTGTGTCTTGGCGTAGTGGCAAGCAAGGTGGTCTGCCGATGGAGCTGAGCACGTTGGAGGGAGGAGGCTCCTATAAAATGTGTGTAGGCCTTAGCGTATGTCGACTCCACCGGACGACACTCCATCAACGTTGCGTCTCGCCGTAAGTCATGTGCATGCCAATGTACACAAGCCGGGAGGACACAACAGAGTACAAGTGAGAGATGTGAGACAAAACCAACACTCTGGAGAGGTTTGGCTCAACCCAAGGGGTTGCAGCTGTCTCACCTCGTGCACGGCGCACTACTGGTGGGGGACGGGAGTCGCTTCACTTAGTATGCTTAGTCTTTGCACCCCCTAGTGAGTCTTCACTAAGTTTTAGTATGTTTGAGGTTGAAATCAACTACGTGTCTTGCTGGTTTCTAGAGTATTTTACACTCATTTTCTACTGAATGGTGCTCCAGAGAACTATGACGATCTCATGTATTGCTACAAACCAACAACAGCATGGTTAGGATCTCGTCAAGGTCTAGGTTTTACGCTCAAAACTTATCATTGTGGAGACGATCTGTAAGCCGACAACTTTATGCTAAAAGTGTGTTAGCACCTACATGTTGGTGGTCCTACCGATCACACGAGTCGTAATCAACACAGACATAAAAAGATGTTGATGTCACGGGACTCTTCAAGATGGGCCTTGAGAAATGATATTTTCCATTGATTTTTTGAGAAACGTCTCAAAGTTGAGACCACCGTGACACGATACATTAGTTGTGTACGTCACGCTCTTCAAACGACATGTAGAGGGATTCCGGGCATACCAAGGCATGGTGTAGCACCAGCTATCCAATTTGTTGGAATAAAACGAATATCTGAGAAAGATCATAATGACAACGGTGTACTCAAACCATGCTTCACTTTCCTGAAAGGTCATGGTGAAGCGACTCAAGCCCCTTGGTTTGGGGATGGTTCAACTGAAGTACATGGCTGTACGCAAGTATAGTACAATTTTGGATGTCGCTGTGGTGGTATCCACAATGGTGGATGTGTGCTGGGATGTCTTCGATGAGGGCGATCCACCCCACGAGTGCCTTGGGTGAGGCATATGAAAAATACTCTGTTGAATGGAACCTTTGAATGTACATAATAGAAGACATTGAAGCAACACGGATTGTTGCAACTTGGCAAACACGATCCATTGGCGGGATCTTGAATGAACCCTTATAGGCGATTACGTAATTGTAAACAGATCCAGGAACTAGTTGTTTTGTAATCACCGGATGTGATTCAGAGGTGTTCGATCACAATCACATAGAACAAAGACCCGAAAGGTGTTCTTCCAACTTGTACCGAAATGATTGTGATCATGGTACACTCGTTTAGTGAATACCGTACGATGAAAACTTTGTCCGTGGATGGAATCCATGGTTGTAGAGATTGGTCATCTCTATTAACCTAGATCAAAAGCAATGTGCTTTTGACGGGGACGTGAGTGGCAGCCTACGGTACTCATTTTAGACAGAAATGAGGGGATGATGGTTGAGACCAAGATCATCTAGGTCGGAGCATTGTCGTGTCCACTGATGGACTTTCACGGAAAATGTGCATGCTCGACGACCAATGCCGCCTCCTTCAAATTTGAGTGCAATCTTTGAATGGAAAAACAAGTTTGCTCAGCGACCATGTCTTGGGATCTTGGTACCTCCCAACCCTAAGAAAAAGCTAGCATGCGAGTTGCATGGGCTTAGTGGAACTTGGTCCTGTTCGACCAACCAACCCACAGGTGCTGAAAGTGGTCTAGTTGACCTACAAGTAGTCATGAACACGTTGGAAAGCGGTTACAAACCGAGAGGACTGATGTCCAGATCTTGGATTGAAGGCATCGACAATGTTGCAAGGAGGTACCACCTTACAGCAACCCCTTGGTAGAGATCGTGTCCAAACGACATCAGAAGTGTTGTGTGGACCTGGACAGATGTCGCGGGGACGCTCAGTTAATTGGTCGCAGGGACACTCCTTGCAAAGGGGGAGGAGGCGTCACCACAACAGTTTACTGAACACGTACCATACAAAATGTAGGAAAATTAATCCTATGTACCCTCTTCAGAACTTACAAGACATCGTTGATAATGTACGTCCGAAAAGGCTTCGACTTTGCCACTGATGCACATGTGTGATGAGTCTTCGGTGAAGACTTATCAACACTTGTGAGGAACGTACAAGGATTGTACGTGTTTCATGTTGGAAAGAGCCAAGGATCACTTGATCAACAGTAGATGTTGTATGCTAATGACCATAATCACAAAAACCACAAGTGTGTGGTTGATTGTGCGTGAACGTGGCGTAATCGTGTTGCGGATGACAAGAGTTCACACATGTGATCTTGTGTACACTTCTCGTTGCATGGTTTGCATCATGAAGTACGCGATGATCAAACCTCNACCATTTTCATGGTTAAAAATGGTCGTTAAATATTTATCAGGTGCTTTGGGTACTTGAGGCTCAAGTTTTGAGGAGCCAAAGCCCTGAAAAAAATAACAGGCTAGAGTCTAGTTCGACTGTAGCCTGGAAAGTATCCCAGACTAGATTCTAAGTGAAAGGAGTGGCGCGATAGAAAATCCATCGCGTCACTCCTCCTCCACTCTTAGCTTGGCGCTAGGGTCCTGTTCCAGCATGCCAATGCCACGTGGATCGATTAGGATATGATTATTGTTTTATATCCATGCCTTATCACGACAATGACTGTTGTGTCACGGTTTGTCTCAGCCAAAAATGGCTTAGGCGACCATTCGCCCCTTCTCCTTGGACTACACTTTCTGAGGGCCTATGTTTTGGGGTCTAGAAGTTTGTCGCAAAACAGCCTAGTAGTGTTAGAGCTGGATATGGGATGTATGAGAAGGCGGACTTCTAAATCGCCCCCATTATCGCTCGACCATGTATGAGACGCCCCCTTTCTATGAAAAACAGCTAGGTCACCTCCATTTTGGAAACTTATAGCCAGGTTGCCCCCACTTGTGGTGCTCCGGGGGATCATGGCTAGCACGCCGAGTACGAAGGAAATGCTATCAACGTCTTGCCCCCACTTCTCGCTACGTTGCCCCCAAAAATGGAGGTGACGTAGCCATAATTGTCAAAATGGGGCAAGTTGGAAAGCTAATAGAGAAATGGGGGCGACCTAGGCAGATGTTTTTCCAATGGGGGCGATGTACCCACTTTTCTCAAAATTGGGGCTTCTTAGACATGGTCAGCCGAAAATGGGGGTGATCGAGGAATAAGCCGTATATAAGATTTTGTCAATGAACATGGGAGGTTCAAACCTTTCTGCGTATCGATATCCTGGCTATTTTTCCCAAAGCGTTTTCCTCCCATGCTGAGGCACCACGGATTTGGTGTCATCGCTGGGAGAACATTTGTGATGGAAGGCGCATCCGGATGTAATCCACGTGGGACAATCGATGGGCGTGGTTTCTAAGTCATAAGGGTCTTTCGAACAAAGATTTGACCAGCTTGATTAACCATCGAGGACTTATGGGCCGTCGCTGTGAATGGGTGAAAACCATAGGAGTGAAATTTTACTTGCATCCTTTTTCACGCACTCCGGTCGTGCGTTGGCGTGGCTACAACGGAAGTGAGCGGAGGACACCGACTTCAGTGCGGAATTTTTCCGTGTCATCACATCCATTCTACCAGTCCTTGATGATTGCGGATTGTAGCGATCTGGAAGTGGGTGAAACGACGTGTTTCACCCACTTTCGGGGCATGAAATTTCCAGGATCCTTGAATGCTGACATCATGAAGTGGGTGGGTGAGATTGCCACGCCCATTCTCCCATTCCGAGCCACGGTCGTGGTCGCCTGCTTCCAACGTCGGCCGAAAGCATGTTGGACAACACTTTGTGGCTCCAAGATCGGCTCTCTATTCTGTGTTCGTCCTTGTCATTGCATGTGGAGACCATTTTTGTGTAGAACTGGTTGAATGGATAAGCCTACGGTCATTTTTCTCATTTGGCCATGTTTTTGAGAATCCTTCGAAAACTGGCCGCGGCTCGGAGTCGTCATCTATATTGGCATAAAGTGTCGCTCGCTTTCAGATTTGGCCATAATCGACCGCGCTCCGCAGCCTCCCTTATTGTTTTAGCCATTTCAAGCGCGCGTCGGCTCCTCCTTTCAAATGTGGCCATGAAGACGGTCGACGGAAAAAGAATCGCGCGAGAGAGCGATATTGACAAAAGAAGCCCCGTCATCACTCGGTGAACTCCTAATATCATTCATAATGTTCAGGGTATCAAACATGGACATGAAAGGCTAAATCTTAACCTTCTAGCACGCTCCAAGAAATAAACAAGTACAGCCACAATGATAAGGGAAATGAAACTAAAGCGAGAGTTTTGGGGGAATAAAAGGCATCTTCATAACTAGAATAGGTCATTGAAATCTAAATATAAATACTCGCTCTTCATATAGTAATAAAATGAAGACAAATAATGTCCAAAACGAACAAAATCATGACAAATATGATTTAAGATACTATTTGATTAAAAAATAAAAACAACATATAAAATACTGACGTATCACATCAAAATGAGATTAAAAA
This sequence comes from Penium margaritaceum, assembly GCA_023375785.1. Taxonomy (NCBI): domain Eukaryota; kingdom Viridiplantae; phylum Streptophyta; class Zygnematophyceae; order Desmidiales; family Peniaceae; genus Penium; species Penium margaritaceum. The sequence goes on from SZWC01022880.1 coordinate 38,156, forward strand.
AATAATAGAACCAACATAATTCAACTGAAATTTCAGGGAAAATAAAGATCTGTTTTAATACATTAAATTTTAAAAATATTTAAATTATTGTAAAAATAAAATGAGAATTTTAATAAGAAGAAAATTACAAGTTATTCATTTAATGTTTCTTCAAATCTCCAAAAATGCTCAATTTGTTTTTAAAAAAATTATTCCATGATTTAATATGTATTGTTGATCAAGGTCTTAAACGTTTCGGGAATCAATGAAATGTAAAAAAAATTCAAAGTTTTTCTTAAGGCGCAATCATTCTGTTATCAAATTTCAATATAATTCAAGAATTTTTCTAGATTATCTCAATGTTTCCAACTTAAGAATAGGCATTAATTATTAATGGAATATATTAATTAATGAAATAATATAATCGCTTGTTTTAATGGTAAAATGAGATCATTGCGTTTAATGTACAATTATTTAAACATTAAAAGTGAGAAATCATGTATAAAATTCTTATATGAGCATTTAATTATAGAAACTACTACATCATGATTTCAAGCATTATTTATGCCTCTGCATATGCTTATTGTTATAATTATCACGCAAATTCCGCTGCAGAACAAGTATTAATTTGGTTTTTTCAAATTTGAATGAATACACGAGAATTCAATTTTATCTATAGCACAAGATTATGTGCTTTTATGGGTATTCATTAAACCTTTTTCTAGATGAAAGCCAAAAAGTGAGGAAAGATACAAATTAGACTCAAAGAAATGTATGAAATGATATAGAATCAAAGTTTTATTATTTATTGAAACCATATTTGAATTTATTTCTAAGTAATGTTATTTTGTTTAGTTTTTATAATTCTATAAGGGGGAGTATTTATGTTTAGATTTCAATGACCTATTCTATTTATGAAGATGCCTTTTATTCCCCCAAAACTCTCGCTTTAGTTTCATTTCCCTTATCATTGTGGCTGTACTTGTTTATTTCTTGGAGCGTGCTAGAAGGTTAAGATTTAGCCTTTCATGTCCATGTTTGATACCCTGAACATTATGAATGATATTAGGAGTTCACCGAGTGATGACGGGGCTTCTTTTGTCAATATCGCTCTCTCGCGCGATTCTTTTTCCGTCGGCCGTCTTCATGGCCACATTTGAAAGGAGGAGCCGACGCGCGCTTGAAAATGGCTAAAACAGTAAGGGAGGCTGCGGAGCGCGGTCGATTATGGCCAAATCTGAAAGCGAGCGATACTTTATGGCCAATATAGATGACGACTCCGAGCCGCGGCCAGTTTTCGAAGGATTCTCAAAAACATGGCCAAACGAAAAAAATGACCTAAGCCTGCCGCGTCTCAGAATTCGCGTTCCGATATCGACGAAAACATTGGAGTTGTCTAGTTTCACGATTTTATCCAGGTCACTGCAGTAGAATTAGGGGCAACGCAACCGATAGTACAACTGGAAATATATTTCGGACAGGCAGGGCTGAAAATACATTTCAAACAGCATCCTTCACCTTCAGCATGTGGAAAACGTTTTCGAGGATGAAGTAGTTTGCCGATGTCCAAACCTCAACCATCTGGAGTCGATGTTCCAGGGAGGGATCAGGATCAACGGTTTCCGTCGCTCCAATGAGGCTCGGGAACTGGATTTTGAAGCATTTATCTATCCTGGAAACTAATAAGTGAACGACGCAGATGCTACGCTGGACTCCAGACATGCGATTCCAACGGAATATGCACCCCATTTGCTTATTTTATTTATGGATATACATCGAGCTAAAAGTCATTTTGGCTTCAGAGAACTAGATCGTAGCGATGACAGCCATCAACATTGTGCAAGCGCCGAATTCACCAATAATTATGTTGAAGACACAGTCAGAATAGTTGAATTTTGAACTTCTGGGACCTCTTCTAGTTTCAAAGACGTTTGTCTGCATTCTGGATAGGAGGAATGCTGTCCAACATGTTTATCTGACCCTTATCCAGTTGCACTATCAAGTCCTTTCCAGCCTTTTCCAAGTCATCGCTGAATGAGGCCAGAGCTATGTTTCTCCGCGTTCGATACGTCCAAAAGTCTCTGACTCATGGTGGCCGATGAGACAGACAAGAATGAGCGATCTTGGTCTTCAATTTTCAAGAATCGGGACTGTCACTACTAGTTGAAGATGAAAATTGTCTTACCTGCATTTCGACTTTGACGGGCTTTACGTCCGGATGGGACATGTACACCCTGCTATGTTTTTGGTGCATGCACATGCGATTTCCATCTGCCTTAATCTCGGGTTGGCGACACTACATTCGATTTCGTGTCGGCCTACGGGATTGTTGTTTTCTATTTCGCAGAACGCAACCGTAGGCTATCGCGGCTCCCGGATATGAGACGGCAAGGAAATCTTATCCGAGATTAGTTGCATGTGAGCAAGGTGCCGGGAACTGTATGATATGATTGCACGGAGAATTGTATGGGTGGTGTATTGTCGTCTGAAAGATGACTGGTATGATCTGTTTCAGCTTCTCGAATTGAGGTGAAAAACGTTCCTGTATCAGGGAAATTTTATTCGATTAACTTGTGATTTTCGATAGAATCTGTACAGAGTTGGACACATAAATGACATCTCTTGCGGTCCCAACATTCCTAAGCATTCCCAGCGACGTCGCTGTATCGCTGTTGGTACGGTTGTAGAGCATCTTCTTCCGCCAACATTTCGTTTTAGTCGACCTAGTCCTCTATGCCCTCAGTTGCACTCAGGTTAGCGAAAACCGCAATTTGGAAAACGACGGTGGTCAGACTCGCACTCAAGCCGAAACGAACCCGCATTTACAGGCTGACACCTTCCACGATGCCTAGGTTGAAGGACCATCGTCCCTGTAATGCGACTCGAATCCTTGACTGAAACATCCCGCACGCTCAAGGTCCCGTATCACTCTTCGCTCTCTAACCTAGGGCCTCTTTTGAAACAGCCACTATTGTTGCCCTAGAGCGGAAATCAACTGATGTGAATGAAGATTTTCACGTTAGTCAGCGAAGTGGATGCAAGACGGTCAGTGTTCAGTGTTCCTGACTGTTGCACGACCTCGTGGTGTACTCTGTGAACAATGTAGACGGTCGTAAAGGCAAAACAGGGTCGGAATGGAAGAAGCGTTTTTTGTCCATACAAGGCAGCGGATTTCACGTCGGACAATTGACTCCTCATCGTGTTCCAAGAACGATTCTGAGACTGAATCCAGGCCGTTGCCTTACTTCGTTGGGTCATGAAAGAAAGTGAGAGATTCTTGTATCGTCCTGTTATGCTTCTACTGAAGCGGATTGTGGATCCTACTCCTCAAGTCGTATCCACACAGCATTATCCCGATCGGGGCCTATAATGAATGTCTGGAACTTGAAGTCCGTATTCTCAGAGCGACGTTAATCGTGGGTGCTGTTCAGCTGTTGGATCAGTGTCTATTTGATCGTGCATCTGTTGTCCGACGTGTTTTGTTCTCCTGATTCACTTACTCTTTAGTATCATTTCCACCCAAACCCGCGTAAGAAGAAGGACAGTGTTCATCAGGACTCATCCCTTTTGCCCGGGGCTGTCCCGGGGGGGGGGGGGGGGGGG